>OZ005649.1:232900011-233197511 GCA_963930645.1 Salticus scenicus
AGAATATTCGAAAACTCAGTAATTTCTTTTTAATAGAGAAACTGGTAATATCTGAAAATAAATAACGAAATAGGAGAAACTATTTGCAATTTGGCAAAGAGAGTACCTTTATTAATGCAAGGTTTTAATTTTTTTTCTTTATTTTATTATTTTCTAAATACTGAAATCATTTCCGTCTAACAAAAAACATGTAATATAATGGGCTGCATGTGAATAAATGTTATTTTAAATCTCAATTCTTCAAAATATATACATTGCCTAATAATAGCACATGTGTTATAAAAAAATAACAATCCATATTGTATTTGTTCTTTGCAATGTTACTTTATGAATAGAATGCTTCATAAATTATTAATTCTGACAGTAAGGCTTTGAAATATAATTCGAAGATTTTTATTTTGTGAAAGTATAAGTAGAGTTATAATCAAAATCTTTTAAAGTGAATATTTTTCCAAAAAACTGTCAAAACTCTTTACAAAAATATGTGAATATCTTATTTTGGAATTCTGTTATGAAAGATTCAAGTTTTATTTTAAGATAACTACGTACAAAAATCAGTATGATGTGTCAGATACGTTTTCATTTTCTTAGGTAAATTTATTTTTAGCAATAAAAATGCAAAAGAAATTGAAATATTTTATATTAAGATGTTGACTTTTTATTAAAGTGTTCATAATGTTAAATGAATACAGTTAACATACGTAAAGGTTAAACTGAAATAGATATATAACTGAATTTATCATATTATATAACAAAATTAAATTTCGTTTGATTGCCTTTATTTCTTTTTGATTCCACTACCCGATTATCATGGGTAATGCAAATATTGTATTCGATCCAAAATTTGGAGATCGCGTTTTTACAAGATTAACGTCTCCTGAGTCCAAAAAAGCGGTTTTTGCAAATGTTTAGTGTATGCATACGTTTTCAATATTCTAACTACCATATCTTAAAAACGAATAAAAATTGAATAAAATAACTACATAAATGAGACAGATCCGTTATACAGATGATTTTGAAAACTTTTTGAGAAAATCAGTAAACTTTAAGGGTGTATCTCAAAAACAGCACTCAGAATTTCCTTCAAAATTGCTATATAAACTCCCTATTAGTCGTCATTTTGTCTATAGTAGTTGCTTATTTAAAGAAAATTGGTAGGCATCCAGTATAATAAGTCAATTTTAGGTTCCGATGGTGCGTTTATTTATTTATTTATTTATTAGAATTTTCTTATCTTATTTTTTTTTAAACTGTCCTAACGAATTTCTAGAAAACACTACATAAACTCTTTTTAGAAGTATTTTCCTACGTACTAAATTATTGTGTAAATTTTCTTTTACATGTTCTTATGACGTATGGCTCACAGGAAAAATATTTGATGTTGTACTAGAACTGTATACTTGAGAAATAGGCTAAGATCGCTAAATAACTCAAGGAACAGTAAGCTTCAGGCCGTGAAGGAGAAAAACTACACTACTGGCCATTAAAATTGCTACACCAAGAAAGAATAACAATAACGGAATGAAATTTGTTGGACACATACATTATAGTAGGAAGAACAATTGATTAAAATTTCAGGAAATTTCGAGTAATATGTACTGAGAAAACAGTACATAAAGCAGTGACCTCTGTGAGCAATAACAGCACATATCTGCCTAGGCATTGAATCGAACAGCGATTGGATGACATGTACGGGTAGAGCACTTCATGAAGTTTTAACACGATGCCACAATTCATCGATCGAAGTTACTGGTGAGTCGTGGGGGGCCAGTCGCTTTTCAATCGCTGTTCGATTCAATGTCTAGGCAGATAAGTGCTGTTATTGCTCACAGAGGTCGCTGCTTTATGTACTGTTTTCTCAGTACATATTACTCCAAATTTCTTGAAATTTTAATCAATTGTTCTTCCTACTATAATGTATGTGTCCAACAAATTTCATTCCGCTATTATTGTTCCTTCTTGGTGTAGCAATTTTAATGGCCAGTAGTATAATAATTTTGCAGCAATCATCTTTATTAGGCATTATGGAAATCAAGAAAGTTTTTAATAAAAAGTATTTTAAAATGTCTATTATAAAGCTTAACAGACATACAGAGGGTTAGATGAGAGAGAGAGAGGGCTTCGCGAATTACGTGCTTTTTACACCAGTAGTTAACGAGAGAATGTTTAAGTTGACTCCGTCGCAAAACAGATCCGACTGCTGAATTACGCCAAGATTATTAAAACAGTGCCAAACTTTCCAGCCAAAGCTAGTGCATTGTTTCTAGATCAAATTAATATAAATCTTTTGAATTTTGCACGTCCGTTAAAGAAATAACGCCAATCATCAATGCCAAGTTTTATCGCCAGAAAGCCGTTAAGAAAGCGAGACAAAAGTCTGCGAATTATTGCACACCATAAAAAATATAAATTACCCCTTTAATGATATTACAACGTAAATTATAGCCTAATTTATTTATAACAAAGTGGACTTGCGCAGTTTTAAAAAAATGAAAATGTAATTATGTATACAACGGTTGATAAATGAAAATAATATTTTTTTTATATTTTATTTATTAAATGATTTAGGAGAGATTATAATTTTGAGAGATGTCATTTAAAAAGAATATGTTTTTGTTCTCAGAAGAGTTATTAATAGCATAAGGGATAAAGTTTTATTAGAATTAAGATATCTATTATAGACAAAAGCGAATAAATATAAAAGTAATTTAGAATTTCGTTATCTATTTTTATTAGCTATTTAATTTATTGAAAATATAGTAATTAGTTATTGCCTTTATTTAAAACTATAATTAAAACTCATATATGTGAAGTAACGACTTCACAGATGTCTGGTCTGTTAGTGTTATCAGAACACATAAAACTGACTTAAATAATAATAATAATAATAATATGTGTACTGTGGGTAATGGAAGTCATGGAGCTGTTACACAGCAGACTTTTTTTATTCAAAATAATATATTTGTAAAGGAAATGTAAAGTATAAAATTAAAACAGTTTCGTATATTTAGAAAATTAATTAATTAGTTAATTAATTGGAGAAAGTGTTAAGAACTAAGCAATTTAAAAAAGAAAGTAATAAAAATGAGAGAGCAAAAAATTTGTTGTTGTTGTGTCAGGTAAGGTTGATTGACTATACCTAGGCCTATTGGTGTAGTGCCTTCCGTGGGGATCTTTCTAGGGAGATATAACCCGTATTTACGCTAGTTTCTTGTCTTACAGCTTTGAGAGCAGAACCTCTCGGTTACTAACGGGCCCAATGCTTAGGTTTGATGACCATGTTCTAGTTTTTACTCTAACAAGGAGAGAGTTCGACATGAGAAAAAACAGTTGGAAAAGAGATTGCGCATAATTATATGATAAAGGGGAAAATCTATTAAAACAATAGCACACACTAGCCAAGCAATCTGGAGTAAAATTCCTCAAAGTTCATTAATTGCTTATTTATAAGTTATTTCTCCAAAATTTCAACAATTCAGCAACGTATGTGGTAGTACATTATTTGGAAACACTCGGTCCTTTGCTACCTAACGAAATCTCTTATTAATTTCTCTTATCCATGCATGATAACGAAAGAAATAATTTTGAAACAAATTTTAGAAATTGATTCGATAACAGCCTCAAATTCTACACTCCTGCTCAAAAGTTTAGCAAGATTTACAAACGATCATTTCTTCTTTTCAATTTCAAAACTTATCTCTCGATGAAATGTTTAAAAGTTTTTTAATGCTGGGTATTTGAAGAATTGGATCTTCTTAATGTTTTTCAACGAAGATTGGTTTGAGACAACACTTACGGGGCCGGTAACAAATTGATTATAATCAATATTGTTTGTGATCACCCTATAACGTTAAATGAACTGTAATTTTAGGATACGTTAGCACAGACCCAGTTTAATTTGTGATTGAATTTGTGTGACGATAGCGTTTTAAATAATATAGATATAAGGATTTTTTTTTCTAACTGCAAAAGAAATCAGCATATTTTTTATTTATAAGATGCGGAGTTTTTAATGAAAATTATTCCCACTTTTAGATAAGTTGGAAAAGCACTTTTAAAACATTATACAGCAATCGGAATACAAATATCTTAAATATCTCATGGAATATGAACATTTTTATAAAAAAACGTTTTCACTGCGCCTGTACGAAAGATAAAAAAAAAAAACATAGGTTGAAAGCTAGATATATTATGCATATTTTGTCAAAAGTTGATTTGAATGAAGTACTCGTAAAAATTAAGCAAATTATCCGAAATAGAACGAGTTAGATTTAAGATATTTTCCAAGAGTTGAAATTTATTAAGGGGTTTTTCACATGCCGCGTAATAAATTTAAAGATTCAATTATTTTAACCACTTATTTTTTTTTTTTTTTTCGTGAAAAACCGTTTATTATACCACAACTCTTAGTAAATAAACAAAAAAAAAATATGTTAGAGTTATACGCTTATAAGGTGTTTTTCACAAAAAAGTACATTTTGAGCGTGGTTGAAATAATTGGATCTTTAAATTAATTACGCGGCACGTGAAAAAATCCTTAAGAAATTTGAAATCTTGGAAAATATATAAAATCTATCTCGTTCTTTTTCAGATAATTTGCTTAATTTTCACTCTATTTAAAAGAACTTTTGACAAAAGTTGACCAATATATATAGCTTTCAACCTATGCAATATTTTTTTTATCTTTCGCACATGCGCAGTGAAAACGTTTTTCATAAAATTGCTCATATTTCATGTGATATTTAATATATTTGTATTCCAATTGCAGTATATTGTTTTAAAAGTGCTTTTACAACTTATCTGAGAGTTGGAATAACCTTCGTTAAAAAGTAATAAATATAATCATAATACATATTATAAAAAAAAAAAAAAAAAATGCTGATTTTTTTTTTTTTTTTTTTTGAGTTTTAAAATAAATGCTTATATCCCCGTTATTTAATATGCTATCATCCCACAAATTCATCCACAAATTGAACTGCGTCTATAATATTTTATCCTAAAGCTACAGTTCAATTCGTTCAATTAACGATACAGGTTGATCACAAACCTTATTGATTTTGCTCAGTTTGTTACCAACCCCCTAAATGTTGTCTTAAACCAATCTTCAAAGAAAAACACGAGGATGACCCATTTCTTTAAATACCAAATGTTTGGAATATTAAATGTTTGAAAAGATTTCATTGAAAGATAAGTTTTTAGACTGAAAAAAAAAAACCTGATCGTTTGCAAATCTTGCAAAACTTTTGAGTAGGAGTGTACGTAAATGTAGGTATTGTGCTATATTAAATCGGATTTGAAGAGGAGGTAGCCGATATCACGCAGAAATATATGTAAAAAAAAAGTTCCTATAGCTAGTTTAAATTATTTTATGTAGGTTTATGCACAGTAACTGTTATCTCACCCCTCAACCTGCAATTTACTTTAGTATTGAAAAGCAGTGTAAGCAGAAGTCATGTGAGCGCTACACCAGATTATTTGTTTTTAATTAATTATTTATTTAATTATTTAATTATTTTTTTTTTCCTTTTCTTTATATTTAAAATTTCTAAAATATGTTTTTTAAAAATTATAGGAAATTAAAAATAATATCGATAGAAATATCGAACTATAATACTTACATAGTTTTTCGAAAAAATAAAAATAAATAAATATTAAAATTAGTATAAGTCTATTTATATTACTAAGAATACAGTTATCCATCATTGCAATCGTTCCAACACAGCTAGATCTAAAGTAAAACAGACAAGAAATAAAAAATAATTAAAATATAGTGAATTTTAAAAAGATAATTTGCAGGTGTATTATTTAAAGTTTAGATTGAGGATTCTGTTTCTGTTTTAATATGTTTATTTTACATAGAAGCTTTTGAGGTTGTCAGACATCGGTAAGAATTCGCTTCTATTTGAAGAAAGACCTACTATAGTTTTAAAGTGCATTTTTATTATGGACTCCAAATAAAGCAAAGTAAATGTTTGAGTTGTATATTTACAATTTTTCTGATAGTTTAAATAAATATATATATATATATATCTTTTAAATAAAGATTTATATTTAATATCTGCTATAAAGTAACGAAATTATTCTCTTAGAATAATTTAATTTAATGCCCGAGTAATATAAAATCTGTTACTTTTGAGCATTTTATTTTTATTATTGTTTTCTAACGAGTTTTTTTTTTTTTTTTTTTTTTTTTTTTTTATTCATTTAATCAAAGCTGCAATATTACCACCACCTGCAAAATGCATTACTTGTAAATAAATGTATATTATTTAGCACATCACTGCAACACATTTTCTTAATAGTTTGTTAATCCTACAGAATAAAATAACGATAATAATAATTAAAGAAAATGAGTATAATTTATAATAGGGATGCCAGTGAAAGAAATTTGCGTTAAACACGTAAAAGTTTTTTAAGCTTTTACTACGATTTTTTTTCCTTCGTGTGGAGCGAATTAATCTTCTTATGATAAGATGCAAAAAAGTACGTGACTAAGTATTTTCATATATATTATTACTATACTTTTTTTTTTTTTTTAGACAACTTAAAAAAGTTTATTAATTTATAACATAATAAACATATTATCTTTGGTTTTAAGAGCTCAGTATCTTGCAATACTCTATAATAGTTTGTGCATTTAAAGTATAATTGCCTAATTAAATATAAATTATTATTAAAAGGTATTTTCACGGCAATTTTTTTCCCATTTCATTTAAGAGTGATATATAAAATAATAAAAATCAATAAATTGACTAAATTGACTTAAATAATAATAATAAATTGACAATAAATAATAATAAATTGACTTAAATAATAATAAATTGACAAAAAATATCGCACATGTATAAATGGTTAATAACATTAAATATATATGCTGCAAATTACAAAACATACATGCTGATTAAAATTTTCGAAATACTTCAATTTTTTATTTTTAATAAAATATTCAACAATTTTGGGAATTACATTTTCTTTGGAATGTGTTCGAAAAAGCACATATTTATTAAATAATCATTTAGATTAAAAAGGAGCTACAATAAAACAAATAAATACAAAAAGAAGAAAAAGGTAAATAAAAATTACTAATTTATAATGTTGTCGTCTCAATGATTGACTATATAAAGCGCATTTTGGCGAATATTTTGGTTCTAAACATAATCTCGCGGCACAAATTCTCGCCGAACAAAATATCGCGTAGACTAAAGCTTGCCAGAACAGAATTTCGCATAATATATAGTTAGGACAGGATCTCGCGGAGACAATACCCCGCCTCCAAACTGGACAAAATTTCGCCTAGATAAATTAATGGAGAGCAAAATAAGTGATGTTGGAGTGATGATTGAGTTTGATACATATAAAATTGCACATTTTAGAGCATTTTTCTAAAAAAGAGATGGTAATTATAAATAATATAAAATTTTCGGACAACTCATGATATTAACCGTATTCAGAGCACCGGGAGAAAGACAAACCCATTGCAAAAACTGTTTTGAATTTTGCTTAAAAGAGTTAAAAAAAATATGTTTATGAGATTGGGAAGATAAGTCATAATGAATTGAATCTTACTTACAAATGTTATGCTTTTTAATTCAGGTTTGTAATCAGAGTTCAGGTTTGATGTCAAGTGGTGTACAGTATTTTTTGAGTGTATTTTGAATGGTAAAAAGAAAATAATAAAATAACATTTTTGATAAATAAAATAGCATTTGGAGTTTTAGGACACTTTAAACCGACTCCCACCGAGAGCATTCCACCCAGGTCTAGTACGCACATGCTGTCAATCGATAAGGTCGTATAAATAGAGTGCAAATTCACATTGTTATGTATATATCATAGAATGGAATTTCATTACTTTTTCTATCTTTCATTTTGAGGGGTTTATTATTATTATTATTATTATTATTATTATTATTATTTGCTTTCCAACATTCAAAATACACTTTAAAAATACTGTACATCCCTGTTCACATCAAAACTAAAAATATTGTTCACAAACCTAAATTAAATATTATAAAACTAGTAAGTACGATTGAAATTGCTATGACTAATCGTCACAAGCTAAGAAACGAAATATATATATATATAACTTTTATTAAGAAAAAATGAAAAAAAATGAAATGAAAGTTGTTTGTATGTCTGTATGTGTTCTCACTACTGTAAATATGCATGACTTGTCGAGATTTTATGTATGCGACAGCTGTATTTTGACTCCGCGACATTATGTCCCCAACTCCATTTATTTAGCCATTAAATATTTTAAACGAAAATTTAAACACAGTTTTTTATATTTGTATTTCATATTGCTACCTTGTTTCATTTATTATTTAACCTTTTGAGGGGGGCTCTTGCGAAATCCTATGGTGAAGCATGGCAGCCCCTTTCAAAAGGTAAATAGTATTAC
This sequence comes from Salticus scenicus, assembly GCA_963930645.1. Taxonomy (NCBI): domain Eukaryota; kingdom Metazoa; phylum Arthropoda; class Arachnida; order Araneae; family Salticidae; genus Salticus; species Salticus scenicus. The sequence continues at coordinate 232,908,413 of OZ005649.1, forward strand.
TTCAAATATTAATTTAAAAAAAAATTGCAATGAAAATTGCAAATCAAGTACCAGATTAAAAATGATGTGAGAAAAATAACGGATAAATTAACATTTCTATTTTTGTTTTACATTCTCTTACTCATATATATGGTATAGAAAGTATTGTTTTTGGGTCAAATTTATGTAATTGAGTGTTTGTTATATTTACACGTTTCGAGGTCCCCTGAAACCAAAAATCATGTTTTTAGCGGTTGGTGTGTGTGTATGTCTCTCTCTTTCTCTCTCTCTCTCTCTCTCTGTGTGTGTGTGTGTCATCAGTATATCTATAATAGCAGAAAATCTGAACTTAGTATTCTAAATGTGTAATATATAGGAATGCTACACCAAACTTTTCGTTGAGATGAAGCAAATGGTTCGTGTACTGGGACACCCAAGAAAATTCAAATACATCACATGTATGGGGGAATTGCAGGTAAGTAGAGTTTAACATAGACTGCACTAAATCAAATGAAGTGAATACTTCTTTTTTATATGCGTAATAGCATGTTTGTTTCATGTAAAATGTGGTATGAAAATCTATCACTGTTCTTTTATAGGGCTGTACAAAAAACTAGATTATAGTGCGACAATGCTTGAAAATTGATGAAAGAGTATTTCGGGTTGTGCATGTGTTATTAATATAGGATTATATTTATGTGCACCACGTTGTGTGTATATAATCTTCAGGATTGTTCTTACATTAGTCACCGTTTGTTATTTAAATTGTTATATTAACTATTATACAGCTTTTTCAATGCCTTTAAAAACAAAGATTTTCATACACACACACACACACACACACACAACAAAAAAAAGTTCATTCTTTAATTAGTTTGAACATGCATGTGCGCTTCAAAAAAAAAAAAAAATAATAATAATAACTGAAAGAATTTAAACTTCGAGCTTAATTAGAAAGTTTTTCTATGTTTATCTAAAAAAAAAATACCTCATAAAAAAGATTAAGGGTAGTAAATTAATAAATAAAATACAGTTGACTGAACATTTGTCTTAGGAATTAAAAAAAGTAATAACCTCCCCCCCCCCTCTCTCTCTATGTATATATGTATTAATTAAATTTTATTTAAATTTTATTTCTTTTCTTCTGCTGTAGAGAAACAATGATTTATTTTAAATATTTAGTTATTTAAAAAATTTCACTTACAAATAATTTGTAATATTTTTATATGATTGAATAAACATAATATTACTGTAATGTATTGGTGTAAAAAGTTACAGGAAATGCCTTTGTATAGTTTACATCACATATTTCAACCAAGGTACATGTTAAAAATTCTTTAGTTTATATCTTAATTTTATTTTCACATCTGAAGATACATTAATAAAAATGTTATGAAACGTACTCTATAAAATGAGTTAGGGTTAAATTGCAAAAAACTGGTTGTGAAGAAAAAAAAATAGAAACGGGGATTTCCTAATTAATTTTCCGCTTTTTTTTTCGAATTGCGTGAAACGTATACAAATATTTTTGAGCTAAATAAAAAGATTAGTGTAATATTCTTTGTAAATGATTGTTAAGGCATATAAAGTTTGTATAATTTTTGTGCTACGTGCATAATCAAGTAAATTTGTTTAAAAATAAAAATATCGCTATGAAAATTTTGAAGTGCATAAAAAATATATTACTTCAAAGATGTCCGAATATATAAGTCTTAATATCTTATTCTGAACACTTAATAATTAGTAATTTTCAATAATAAATGCCAAAAATGTCAGAAAAAATAATAACAGAAAATCAAAACTTGGTATTCTAAATATGTACCATATAAGGATTCTACGCTAAACTTTTAGTTGAGATCAAGCATACGGTTCTTGTACAGAGAAACCGAAGAAATTTCTAATACATTACGTCTATGGTGGAAATTGCAGGTAAATATATTTTAACATCTGTAGACCGCACTAAACCAAATGAAACAAATATATATTTTTTATATGCGTAAAAAACTATTTTATGTAGAATATGGTATGGGAATCTTTTACTGTTCGTTTACAGGCTACACGAAAGAACTGGATTATAGTGCTACAATACTTGAAAATAAATGGAAGTGTACCGTGTGTTATTAATATAGGATTATGTTTATGTCCACATGTAGTGTGTACATAACCTTCAGAAGATATACAGGGCTGCCAATATCTAAGCCATAACAATCTTTTTTATTGTTAGTGGAAGTGCTTTAATACAATATTTTCCATGTCCAGGAAAGTTGCTCAGGAATTGAAATTAATTCCCATTTCTAAATAATGTATTTTTTTAAGCTGAATATTAATCGCTTGGTTTTTTGTTTATTTACACGTTTTGAAGCTTATTGATTACCGAAGTCATGTTTTTAACGTTTGATCTTTGTCTGTGTCTTTTAGAGTAAATTAAAAACAAATAATTTCAGTCAACACAAATGTTGTATTTTGAAGATAGCACAAGTTTATTACCAGAAGAGTTTGATCAAGATTGATACGTTTCAAGGAATGTTGCGTATGAAAGTTGCCTGAATAATTTTAAATGAACTCTTGAGTTTATTAACAGATTTGAATTTGTTAAAACTAATCTACATTGTTAAATATCAAATATTTCACTTTACCAGATAAACTTGCAATATATCAAAACTGTATTTCATTAAAAGTTTATAAATATAAAGTTTTATTTTTTTATTATAGATACATAATATTTAATAATTTTAACTCATAAATATTCAAATGTTTTATAAAATAGTGTTTTAATATTGTTGAACTAAGAATAGGAATTCTCTTTTCCAATAAGAACATAAGAAATAAAGTATCCGGTGTTGAATTCTCACTGACTTTCTCTTACCCTGAAATTAAACACCATAAAGATAGACTGAACAATGAAGGGTAAGATAACGAATAATGTTATATAAAGCTTCATTAAAAACAATTTAAAGTAGGCTTCATAAAAGCTTCATTTGACAAATATTTCTATATGACGAAGGCTACCGCCCTCTCAACCCCCCGTTTTAATATTGTACTTACATTTAAAGAGAATTCAAAAGGCGTTATTAAATTTAAATATTCATTTCAAATTATTCAGACAACCTTCACACGCACCATTCCTTGAAACGTACACTGAAAAAAATAGGTTCTTAAAAATAAGTATACATTGCCTCAAAATAGCCCCGAAACAATATATACTTAAATCTGAAAACCCTTGTACTCATTTCTGAGTATATTGACATGCTCAAAAATGGGGTTGACCAATGAAAATCCCAATATCCCCATGTTTAACATGTCAGTGTACTCAAAGATGAGTACATAGGGTTTCAAAAGTAAGTATATATTGTTTCGGAGCTATTTTGAGACAATATATACTTATTTTTAAGAAACTATTTTTTACAGTGTATGAATTTTCATAAAAATTTTCAAGTAACAAACAACTTTATATTAACTTCAAAATACAACATTTGAATTTCCTGAAATTATTTGTTTTTAAGTTATTCTGATAAAAGTCATAGACAAGGAGGAAACGTTTATAACATGACTTCACTATTTAGGGAACCTCAAAACGCGTCAATAAACGCTCAATATTTAGTTTTAAAAATGCTTTATTTATCACATGTGTAGGAAGAATTATATTTAATTACTGAGCTGATTTCCTGAACATGGTAAAACATTATTGTAAAGTACTTCCACTAATTACATCCAATAAAAAATAACGTTTTCGATTAATTATTGGCAGCCCTGTACATCTTCTAAAAATTATGCACAAACCACATTGTGCACTTAAGAATTATCCTATATTAATAACATATAGCGCAGCTTGAAATGCACTTCCGTGAATTTTTAAGTACTATCCCACTATATTCTAATTTTTTTATGTAATCCTGTAAATGAACGGCGAATGATTTCCATGCCATATTCTATACGAAACATGTTTTTATGCCTACAAGAAATATATATTCATTTCGTTTAGTTTAGTTAAGGTTATAGAAATTAAACTCCACTTACTTGCAATTTCCCACGCAGACGTTATGTATTTGAATTCTTTTGGACATCACTGTACACGAATCATAAGGTTAATCTCAATGAAAAGTTTAGTATAGCATCTCTATATGATACAGATTTAGAATGCCAAATTTGGACTTCCTGCTGCTATTTGTTCTTGAAATATGCTGATTGGATACACACAGACAAACACACACATACAAACAGACGCAAGCATAGAGCAACCGTTAAAAATCTGTTTTTCACATTCAGAGGACCTGAAAACGTGTAAATATAACAAAAACTCAATCTCGAAAATTTGACCCAAAAACAATACTTTCTCTACCATATATATGTTTAAGAGAAAGTAATAAGAGCCGAATATGCTAAAAGCGTCGTTAATAAGACAGTGTTGCTTATTTAAAACTGCATAGTAAAACTTAACTACATACACAATCCTTCGCTTCACCAGATAATACTGAAGTGCGCCAAAAATACATTGCCTAAAATTAGCTAAATTTAAACTTTTAATTTCTTAATTTAAATGCATAATATTTAGTAATTTTCACTCCTAAATATTAATCTTTTGTCTACTGCATTACGAAACAAACATTGAATGTATCTGAAAAAAAAAAAAAAAAAACATATATATATATATATATATATATATTCCCTACTTTAGAGTATTTTTTAAAACACTAGGGGGCCCCCTGCTCGCTCCTCTCCCAAACGCCCGAAGGTAGCTTCACCTCCTCCCAGACTCACTTTACTTATTAACACATGCAGTACTCTACCGCCTATACGCTGCTTTCTTTCACTGAAAAGAAATATTAATAGTGCATATTACAAGACAAAAGCAGAAAATTATTATGGAAATCTTCATATTCAATGTCAAATTGAAATATATATATATATATATATATATATATATATATATTAATAGAAAGAAAATGATAATATCTAGACCATTTTGCATTGCAGCTTTAGTATATGACTCTTTTTATTTCTTTTTTACAACCTTAAATCCGGACCTCGGTACCCCAGTCGGTAAAGCGCCGAGATCGTAATTGGGATATTGTGGGTTTGGTTCTCGAGCCGACCAAAGACCGTCGTGTGCACTAATGGTGACTGGTGCACGTAAAATATGTCGTGGCTACAATAACCTCCGTGTTCCCATCAAAATAATACCTCTGGGGGCCACCGAATCTGGGGCGCTATCCCCTTCGTGTAGGACCAAAACTGTTGTGTTATGTCTCCGGAACATCCGTAGGGGTGCTTACCAGACAGTCGCCAATTATCCATAGCGCAGTAATGGTGCGACGTCAATCACAACCTAACTAATTATCTACTTACCTACAACCATGGATCGCATTTTAATTTTCCCGTGTAAGAAGATTTATTTTCTAAAAGTAGAGAAAAAAAAAGTTGATATTTATTTTCTTTGTTTTTTACATCCATGGTTTCCGCGGTACCCTAGTCTGTAAAGCGCTGAGCACGTAATTGGAAGATGGCCGATTCGATACTTGAGCCGGCCAAAGACCGCCGTGTATACTAATGGAGGCTGGTGCACATAAAATCTGTCGTGGTTGCAAAGTCCTCCATGTTCCCATCCCCACTATTCCTCTGGGGATCACCGAAGCGGTGGGGGATCCCCTCCGTGAAGGTTCAAAATTGGGATGACATGTCTCCGGAATATCTCTAGGGGTGCGTCCCAGACCGTCGCCAAACACCCATAGTGCAGTACTGGTGCGACCTTAAATCCAACCATCCTACCTACCTACGTACAACCATGGATCATATTTTAATTTTCTCGTGTAAAATTTCTTTATAACAGAAGAACAACGTCACTGGGAGAAACGTTTTTCAGAATGGCAAATAGAGTACTTTCATAAACTTGTCGTTTTCAGTTGATAACTTCTTTTGTTGAAATGATAAAAATGTCTAAGCAGCTGAGATGTCTTCCTTGGAATACTCGGAACACATTGATACCTCTCATGACGCAAAGGACCCTGCGCTCCGTTAGAAGATGCTGTCTCTGACAAAAAAAAAATTGATCCAGTGGTAGTAACTTTTTTTTAATATATAGAGATATGCAATGAATTTATTTATATTACTTCATCATAGTAATTAATGAAGATTTTTGTGAAGTGAGGTGGTCCTTTAGAGTACCACTAGAATATAGCGGTCGAAAAATATATTTGGACGTATTAAATGTGTAAAAACGTATTTACTTTTTCTGTTCTAAATTATTTTGTCGAAAATTGATGGCAGAGTATCGAGATAATATAGGAATTAATTATAAAAGATGTAAAGATCATGAAAAATGCAAAGCAAAAATGTCATAGTACTCTGTAATAGGCTTTCTAGAAGAAAAGCGGCTACATGTAGCATATGATATTTCTTTCGAAAATTCGATTTTGTAGGATTTTTAAATTAATTTTAAAGCACCGTTGGCAGATAAAGGGTTAAAAAGACTTATGAAATAATTTGTGTAAAAATTTTGAATTAAAAATAGTAATTAACTTTTTATGCAATTAAATAAGAGCCAGGTATTCTAAATACGTCTTTAGGAAGAAATCCTTGCTTATTTATAAATACTTAGTAAAATTTAACTACATTGTTAAAGATCAAATGCTATGCCTCACGAGATAATCTTGCAGTACGTCAAAAATATATTTGTCTAAAAGTAGCTAAAAATGAAGCTTTAATTTCTTATTCTAAATACATAACATTTAGCAATTTTCACACATAAATATTAAAATACTTTATAGAATAGCTTTCGTATGAATGTTGAACTAAAAATAGTAATTCACTTCTCCTGCAGAAACATACAAAAATAAATAAATAAATAAATAAATAAATAAATAAATAAAATAATCTGGTATGTCATTCACACGACTTTCTCTTACTCTGAAATTTAATACTGTAAGTCTATGAGTACGGATTGGACATTAAGGGATAACATAACTAGTACTGTTATGTAAACCTAAGTTAAAACAATCCCACTCAGTCTTCGGAGCAGATTTATTGAACAAATAATTTTATGTGAGGGGGCTACTGCCCCCCACAACCCCCCGTTTCATTATTGTACCCATATTTATAGAGAATTCAAATCTGTTATTAACTTCAAATGTTCACTTAAAATCATTCAGAAAACTTTCATACGCATCATTCCTTCAAACTTATCAATCTTGAACAACTTTTTCTAGTAACAAACGTATCCAATTCAAAATACATCATTTGGATCGCGTGAAATTATTTGTTTTTAATTTACTCTAACAGACACAGGCAAAGATCAAACTATAAAACTTGACTTCGGTATTCACGAAGCCTGAAAAGTGTAAATATAGAAGAAACCAATAATGAATATTTAGCTTAAAAAAGGAAAAAGAAAAAAAAATATTTACCATATGGCTTTGACGAATTTATTTCAGTTCTAGAGGAGCTTTTATGGACATGTTAAAATATTATATGATATAGTATATCATAGTAAAACACTTACACTAACAAATAGAAAAGAATGTTATGGTTTAAATATTGGCAGCTCTGTACATCTTCTGAAAGTTGTGTATACATCACATGGTGCACATAAAAATAATCCTATATTAATAACACCCGGCACAACCTGAAATACACTTTCATCAATTTTCAAGTATTGTCGCATTATAATCTAGTTATTTTGTGTATCCCTGTAAACGAACAGTGAATGAATTCTATACCATGTTCTACATGAAACATGTTTCTAAGCATATAAAAAATATATATTTGTGTCATTTGGTTTAGTGCAGGCTATAGATTTTAAACGCTACTTACCTGCAATTTTCCCCATAGACGCAATGTATTTGAATTTTCTTGGGTGTCGCATTTAGAATACCAAGTTTGAACTTTCTGCTATAATTTGTTTTTGAGATATGCTGATAACATACAGACACACACGCAGACCAATCGCTAAAAACGTGATTTTTAGATTCAGGGAACCTCAAAACGTGCAAATATAACAAAAACTCAATTTCAAAATTTTACCCCAAAAACAATACTTTCTCTCTCTAACTTACGGGTAAGAGAAAGTAAAATGTATAGGAGATGAGAAGTAGCATGTTATTAAACACATTGTAAAATATCAAACACTACGCTTCACCAGAAATACGGTTTTAAAATATCTGTAATTAATATTCAAAAAAAAAAAAAATGACACGCTGTGTTTTACAATTATTGTGTACCTCTTTTTATAGAAAGCACATTAATGTGATGCCCCGAATTATTGGTTACATTTGAACTTATTAACTGCATTTTTATGGTGAAACAATGGACTATTATTTATACTATATTCATAATTAAATACTTCTCATACATTAATATTCTTTTCTTCTATTTAATAAAATTCTATTTAAATTCTAAAAAATTGTAATTCTATTAAATTCCAAATTAGTCTATTCTTCTATTTAATAAAATCATTCACCTGATAACACGCAATAAAGTAAGCAATATCTCTTCAAAAAAATAAAGTTGTTGCATATGATGTTTGGTGCACTTTTTAGCAATAAATGCTGAGGTATATCTCAACAAAGAAAATTGCAGAAAGGAAGTAACATGAGTACGACCGTTCGTCTGATACGCAGTAAAATAGAAAAATCATATTCTTAATTCATGTGTATACATGAAATGACGAACTGTTTAACTTAATATTAAAATAATTGTAATTATAAGCATAAAAAAGCGACAAAATGTTATTTACTTTTTGTGATAATAATAATAATTTTAAGAGAATTGCGTATAAATACATTATCATTTTTTTCAGAGTGTATATACCGGGTGATCCAAAAGTCAGGACAAACTTTAAAATTGAATAATTCGAAAACGAATCAAGATACAAAGATACGGTTTGCACCAAACGGATGAAAAAGAAATCGGGTTTTGTGTGGCTAAGGAAAAAAATTAGTTCTGTTGGCGACAAACAGATGGTGCTATAGTGTTTTATTTCACCAAAAGGTAATTTACAAATGAAAAAAGTGTTGACAACTTACAAGTCAGCTTATTTACAGTTAATTAGTACTACTACAGTCACTGTTCAGTGTCCATCATTCAGAAGTACAGCTGTTAGATGATTCACCACATCGTTCACAGCATTTAGTAGCATTTCTTGCGTTATGGCATACACATTTTGGCGGATGGCATCTTTCAGAGCTGCTAGTGATGCCGGTTGGTCGCGGTACACATTTGACTTCCAAGAATCCCCACAGCCAAAAGTCGAAGGGTGTCAGATCGGGAGATCTTGGAGGCCATGCGTGATTAAAGTAGCGACTGAGAATGCGATATATCGATGAATATAAGCTTCGAATACCATTACCTGCTGTAGTTGTTCCTTTTTATATCGTTTGTTGCTTTGCATAATCCTACATCAGAAATACGACAGCGCCATCTGTTGGTCGCCAACAGAACTATTTTTTTTTCTTTGCCACACAAAATCCGGCTTCTTTTCCATCCGCTTGGTGCAAACCGTATCTTTGTATCTTGATTCGTTTTCGAATTATTCATTTTTAAAGTTTGTCCTGACTTTTGGATCACCCGGTATATAGCTTATGTGTACATTATTAAATAATATAATATATTATTACTAATTTAAACACGCAATTTTAATTTAAAAAATCAGAAATTAAAAAAAAAAAAAAAAAAAAAAAAAAAAGTCTGAAAAACAGACTATTAGTCCAAAGTAAAGAGGCAAATCATACATTTGTCAGTAAAGTACAGTTCAATATTTATTTTATATATTGTTTGTTTGTTTTATTGATAACATATACATCAGATTTGTATGTTTGACATATAGTCCGCTTGTAAATCTTCGTCAGATAACGACAGGTAGCACATGACAGAATTACAATACGAAGAATTGGAGAAAACACCCAGGGCCAGTGCGGGACTCGAACCCGCTCTCCTACGCTCGAAGGCGATTAGCAGTGTGGTGACATATCCACTCGGCCACGGAGGGCCCATTTTATAGATAGGGATTTCAAATATAATTGAAAAATAGTAATGGAAGAGCCTCAACGATAGTCTACAATTTTCTTCTCACCAAGACTTGTTATTTTTGTATGTACAGCAAGATTTTATACGAAACGATAAGCTTTTAGTAATTTTCCTAACTCCTTCTATTTTCTTGTTTTGTGCATTTTTCCTTTTAATTTACATAAAATAATTTTCTACCTGATTCACAGTAATTTAAATAAAAATTACGTTGAAAGAACACTTTTAAGTTTTAAGAATGCATTATTATCTGAAACCTTTACTTTTCTTGATTTTATTATAATTTTTTTCTTCACAAAAATATGATTTTCTATCCTAAAATAAGATTTTTGTTCTCAAAAAACTAAAAAAAATACTGCTTTAAAAATCGTGTTGCAAACCATGCATTGTCTATATAATATTAAGATTGGTTTTGAATTTATTTTTAAGCTTTTATTTCTATTGCTTGTTGCTTATTTTTAATATTTATATTTTAATTTTAGTAATTTTAACTGACGTTAGTAATAATACAATGAAAAAGCCTCATCAAAGTAATACTATGTCTAAAATCCTCTTATTTGTCTGGCAACACTGATACTTACTGTATAGTTATTATCTAGTTATTTAACAGACAGTTAAATTACCATTTTCGGATTTTTTTTTTTTTTTTTTATTCATTATCTACAGGTATATCTTTTTTCAGATAAATAATATACCGATATTTATACAAAAGTGCTTTTAAATTAAAAAATAGTAAGTCAGTTAATCAGTTAGTTAAATAAACTTCTTTAAATTTTTAAATTAACATCTGTCTGTAGTGTAAGAATATGACGTCAGCGTTACCTCGTCAAAAATAACAACTTGCTGTAGTTCCGCAGGGAAATCGGGTTATCGTTTAGACTGGAAAATTAGAAGTTAATGGGCATTAATTAGCATTTTGCGACAACTTTTATTTAATTACTCGATGAATAAAGATAAAAATGAAACTGGTTTAAAGCAGTAAAGTAAAGCTAGCAATAATTTTAAAATTGTTGTATGCCATTAAATTTAAAGTATGATTTCTTTTCCATACTTTTAGATTGTACGGTAGAAAGTAATTAATTTCAGTTAATTAATCATAAGTTACCATTTTTTTAATAATACGGGCTATTTTATTATTCAGTTAATAGGTAACAAATTGGTGTATCACAGAAAATAGTTATGTTTGATGTTTTCTTAATGCATTTTCTAAACAATGAGTGATAGTTTTGGTTTATATTCTAAGACTTTTTGATACAAACATTCTCACCTTTCTAAATTTAGAAACTGTAAATTTGCAGAAAAGACTTTACTTTGACATTCACTTTGACTTTGACATTCACTTTATAGTTATTATCTAGTTATTTAACAGAAAATTAAATTACCATTTTCGGAATATATATATATATATATTTTTTTTTTCAGATAAATTATATACCAATATTTGTACAAAAGTGCTTTTAATATAAGAAATAATGAGTCAGTTAATCATTTAGTTAAATAAACTTCTTTACATTTTTTAATCTGTGGTGTAAGAACAGGACGTGTCAGCGTTACCTCGTCAAAAATCACAACTTAATGTAGTTCCGCAGGGAAATTGGGTTATCGTTTAGACTGAAAAATTAAAAATTAACGGACATTAATTAGCATTTTGTAACAACTTTTATTTAATTACTCGTTTAATACTGATAAAGACGAAACTGATTTAATAAAGAAGCATCACAAAACTGGCGTTGTAAAAATTATTACTTACAAACTTTGAATAAACACCATAAAATGCAATAAACTCGCAACAATTGTTTCGGGTCGAAAAAACACACGACCCTTCATCAGGCGAACAAAGTAAGCACGAGTGCTGCAGCACTCGTGCTTACTTTGTTCGCCTGATTGCTTACTTTGTTCGCCTGATTACTTTGTTCGCCTTACTTTGTTCGCCGCTTATCGTAAACGAAAGTACATATCTTGCAATTTTTTTAATAATAGCTCTTAATTTAACTGGATATTCTTGTGCCATCCTGTAAATATAATGCTAATTATGTAATATGTAAAAGAATGCTCAAAGCATTCTTTTTAGCATATAAATAACATATTTCAATTTCCTAAAATTTCGTGGAAACTAAAGTTATTAAAATTTCATTTATAGAAATATCTCTCATAGAACGCAATGCTTTGGAATACTTTTGAGTGTCCCTGTGTATAACCCAATGGTGGCATTCCCTCCATTTTATGCAGGAAACATCCAATAGTGAACTTGAATAACATATTTCAATTTTATTAAGATATGTCTTCAGTGAAGGTATTAAAATATGATTTTTAGAAATACCTCTCATAGAACACAATGCTTTGAAATACTTTCGGGTGTCCCTGTACACAAACCAGTAGAGGTACAAACTCCATTTTCAATAGGGAACGTCCTATAGTGAACTTGAATAACATATTTCAATTTCATTAAGATATGTCTACATTAAAGGTATGAAAATATGGTTTATAGAAATACCTCTCATAGAACACAATGCTTTGAGATACTTTCGGGTGACCCTGTACACAAACTAGTAGAGGTTTAAACTCCATTTTCAATAGGGAACATCCCATAGTGAGCTTAAATTACATATATCAGTTTCAAGAAATTCCATAAATATTTACGGGAGTTAGAGCGCGGACAGACAGACGGACAGACAGACAGACAGACAAAACAAAGTCATAAATACTTTTCAATCTTGTTGGAAAGCGTTAAAAATGTTAGAAAGTGTTAAGAACGCTTAACGTAAACGATAGTACATATCTAGCAATTTTTTTAATAATAGCTTTTACGTTAACTCGGTATTCTTGTGCCACCCTGTAAATATAATGCTAATTATGTAATATTCCACTCAAAGCATTCTTTTTAGCATATAAATAACATATTTCAATTTCCTAAAATTTCGGGGAAACTAAAGTTATTAAAATTTCATTTATAGAAATATCTCTCATAGAACGCAATGCTTTGGAATACTTTTGACTGTCCCTGTGTATAACCCAATGGTGGCATTCCCTCCATTTTATGCAGGAAACATCCAATAGTGAACTTGAATAACTTATTTCAATTTCATTCAGATATGTCTTCAGTGAAGGTATTAAAATATGATTTTTAGAAATACCTCTCATAGAACACAATGCTTTGAAATACTTTCGGGTGTCCCTGTACTCAAACCAGTAGAGGTACAAACTCCATTTTCAATAGGGAACGTCCGATAGTGAACTTGAATAACATATTTCAATTTCATTAAGATATGTCTACACTAAAGGTATGAAAATATGGTTTATAGAAATAGCTCTCATAGAACACAATGCTTTGAAATACTTTCGGGTGTCCCTGTACACAAACCAGTAGAGGTATAAACTCCATTTTCAATAGGGACCGTCCGACAGTGAACTTGAATAACATATGTCAGTTTCAAGAAATTCCATTAATATTTACAGGAGTTAGAGCGCGGACAGACAGACTGACAGACAGACGGACAGACAGACAGACAGACAGACAAACCGAAGTCATAAACACTTTTCAACCTTGTTGGAAAGTGTTAAAAACAGAAACTTCGAAAACCACGAAAAAAAAATCGCATTAAATCCAGATAAGAATTCTGTGTGTCCATGTAAATGACAAAATATTATTATTATTCACATTTTATTTGGGGTCATAATTAATTTTTGAAAATCTCACATAGTTTTTAAAAGTCTCACTTTGTTTTTGAGAAAGGGTGAGAAAATCTCACCCAATATTTTCTTTTCATGAGAACACTGCTCACGTTTTGCACGCACATTAGACTGGGAACTGTCGTTTTCGAATCATTTCGAGCATGAATGCCTGAACTAAAATTTTATCTTGGAGCCCGGCAACTAAAAATCACAGTAGTGATCATTCGGTAACCATATGGGTCCCATTTATGACTCGAAATATCATCATGTATACATGAGTAACATAAAAATTTCGATTAATATTGGCTTTCGTTAAACTAGCGAATATTACGACAAACTTTTTTTTTCCAATATTGGCTGATATCTGAGACATATAATTATTTTCATACAAAAATTGTTTTCCGCTCTTTATTAAAAATAAGTAAATAAATAAAGTAAATTTAAAGTCAAATATTGAAATTTCCAGAAAACTTGAATTTACGAGGCCAATGTTGATTAATATCGTACAACGCAATACAAGATCGGTAAAATATTCCATCTTCACCTATAATAGGCAATTTAGGGAGATATTGGACTGTATTGATCCAATAATTTTGAGCTACTAGGAACAGTACAAAATAACTTAATGTTTATGATTGTCAATATAAAAAACTATGCTTATTTAATATGTGAATATATCGACCAATAGATTATTGCTTCACTACACTTTTACGCGTTTATGGGAAGACTCTAACTCAGCTACTATAGCATATGAGAGCACAGAACTTCAAATACGTTTTTGGCAATGAAAAACTATGTTGGTTTAAAGTAGTACATTTCCGCCGACAAGTGTCGTGGCTTTTATTAGTTTTATTATTATTATTATTATTATTATTATTATTATTCGTACAAATATATATCAGCATATATTGTATGAAGTATCTTCAAATTGTACATGCAAAATATATTTTAGGAGAAGTTACATTTGGTTGCCATACTATACTATTTTAAAATGCCTTCATTCAATAACATGAATGAAAAGATATGTATTTTTAAATTCATAGATATGTAAACTGTTAAAAATTAAAAATTAATATTATTAATAATATAGTAATTATTTTAGCTTTCTTCATAAATAATTCGCAGTTCAGATAATGATTACGGCAAAATATTTTTTTTTTCTTTTTCAAAAACTTCTTTTTTGTGTATGTGTGTGTGTGCGTGTGTTTAATGAATGTGGATGATTGTTTTAACTGAACATGAAATACATTAATCTTCAACATATAACAGTTCAAACTACAGATAAAAATCATACAGTATTTTTACAATACTTTTATTTATTTCTGAACTAATGTTCCTTTTCTGCTTTCGTGAACACTAATGGAATTCTTATGTAAAATGGATAAATGTTTTTTTAGTCTGTAATGGTTTTTCTGTTTGTAATAATTTGATAAAAGTTTCGTTAAATTTGGTGGTAATGATCTGAGTTATTTCAAAATGAAAGAAAATGCTCAAAATCTTTTGATCATGGTTTTCTTAAAACTGCTTAAAATATCTTAAAGGTATATTTCTCTTAACATTTTATTATTTGTCTGTCTTTCATGTATAGTCATTAAAAAAGATTGTTTAAAATTATGGTCGGCATTCTAAATTTAATAACGTGTGTTACTGTGAAGTTATTGTAAATAATTTTTGCACATACTAAAAGAAACTGCATATTTTGTTCAAATCTGCATAAATGGGGTAAATTACAAAAACACGCTTTGGATGCTTAAAGGCTATACTTTATCAAGATATCAATATCATATATCATCTTAAAATAAAGCGCGTTGCATCGATGTATCAATTTTATAAATGCAAAAAGGACATTATACGAGGAGAGGTTGAAATGTTCCTGGCTTCGGCCAGAAAGAAAAGAGTCACAGTTTTAAATTGTGTATTTATTCAACACAGTTCCTGAAGACTGATATACTTTTCATAGCGTTGTTCTATCATTTGTAGACTATTAAAGTAAAATGCATTTTTTTTGTTCCTGAAACCAACTTTCAGCTCTTGGACTCGAAACGTTGCCTCTTCAATTTTGTTTTTTTCAAATTAGGAAACAGAAAATAATCAGAAGGGGGTAGATCATGTTAAAAAGGAGAATGGTTGAGCAATTAGAAACTCAGTGTGTATAATGTAGCTCGAACAAAGCTGGAAATGTGCGCGGGTGCATTGTCATGCGAAAAAAAATAAAAATAAAAATAGGCTAGTCAATTTTCTCCGGCGTTTTTTTTTTTTTTTTTTTTTTTTTTTTTTTTTTTAATTACTTCTTTTAAATGGGCTAGAAAGTTAGAACAATACTCTCCAGTTATACTAAAGGCTTGAGGAAAGAAATCATCCATCAGAATCCCATCATTGTCCAAAAAAACTGACGCCATGACTTTTTTAGCCGATTTCTGGGTGCGGGATTTCTTTGACTTCGGGGAATCTTCGTGGCATTATTCTTTTCATTTTCCCTTTGTTTCAGGATCATAAATGTGGAGCCAAGTTTTGTCTTCTGTTACGAACATAGACAGAAAGTCCTGTGGAGCTACAAAATGGGCCAAAATTGCTTTGGGTTTTTCGACTCGTTCTTTCTTCAGATCTTTGTTCAATCATTTAAGCACAGATTTAAAAAAAAATGTAAAAATCAAAATGATTTGATATTTATACAGTTACATACCAAGATATTTAGCTTTCATTTGCCACGAAAATGATTCTTCTATTTTAACTCCATGGTTGTAAAGCCAGAAAATTTTAGCCTATCCTCGTGTATAGCTTGAGTTAGTAAATCATCAATGCATTTTTTAATTACAGCAACATCACAAGGAATATGAAAACGAAGGATACAGTCGTGGCTCACTTCAGTATTCCTTTACCTTCTTAAATTAGGAATAAAACTTCACGTAGCAAATATGTTTAGGTGTAATAAAAAAGTTACGTTACACGATAATATCGATTAGAGCATATCATTGGGACATTTATCAAGAATATCATTCTTATTTATAAAATGGTACAGGAAAAATTTCAAGTACATTTTCAAGATAGTACATAATTTAGAAAGAAATACAACATTTGTTTCAGAATCATAACTTGCATCTTACTAATGAGCTAAATTGTAAACTTGCTTTTATCAGAATGCCACTTAAAAATTGATAGTTATTTTTCTCGATTATCCATCCCTCTATCTACTTATCTAAATTATCTTGAGCATTGGTCAAGAAAGTGATGTTGAAAATAATTCCTTTTCTCTTCTCTCTCTCCGTTCAATGTTTGATTTCTTTATCAGGTATTGTTTTGTTACAATACTGGACATTGTAGAAGACACAAATTCCGTATTTCCGATGCAATATAAATTATTATAATAATGAAGGAGATATTTTAATATAGATTTTAATAACTTATATTTAATTTTATTCGCATATTTTTCAACATAAACCGTGCTTTAAATAGTAGAATTAATGGATTATAGTTTGATTGTGTTGTTTCTTAATGTTAATTTAATTTTCGTGACGTGAAATCTTTTCACTGTTTTCATTTGATATTTCTCTATCTTCCTCCTAGATATCCTGTATCCTCTTCCTTTACATCATTAAAAAAATCAAATAAAGTCATGTTTAAATAGAATAAACACCTATTTTATTGTTTTCAAAAATTCCAACATGCTCCCCCCAAGAAACAGAGAATACAAAAAGCTTTTGGGTGACACTTCATTTTTTTTAAATTATAAAAGATATTAAATGATTCCCACTGAATATAAATTTATTACATTTGTTTAAAATTTATTCTGAGGATCTTTTTTTTTTTTTTTTTTTTTTAAGATTAATTATTAAATTAATTTATAAATTAAATTATTATTAATTAAATTATTTATTTTTAATTATTAATCAATTCATTATTTTTTCAGTAACGCATCATAAAAACTAAATACTAAAAGGAATTTGAAAAGTGATTAAAGATAATGTTGTTAGAAAAAAAAAAGTCTTGAAAACTTTATCGGTTAATTCGATGTTTAATAATAAATTTATACTACTGAAAAATAATGGTTTGTTTATTTTATTGTAACAAAAATAAAATAAAATAAAATTAAATAATAATAATAATCATAATTATAATAATAATAATAAATAATAATCAAATATTTAATATGAAAAAAATTTTCATGTAAAAAAACGCTTTATTTGAATTATAAAGGAATATTTTTACGACGTTCTTTAGATTAAAAAAAAATATAAATAAATAATATAATAAGAATTTAAGGTATATTTTATTTTTAACGAATCGAATTAAAATTTTATATGTATATAAAAAAAAAAAAAAAAAAAAAAATTAAACTAGAATTAATAATCCATATAAACTTGCTTATATATATGTGTGTGTGTGTGTTTGTGTGTGCTTGGTATAAGAAAGGAAAAGTATGTGAAACAAGGACGGATATGATGATAATAATAATAATTATTTTTATTATATTTCCATTATCTAATTGATGATGATTTTCTAAACACAAAACACAGTTTTTCAAACAAAAAACCTTGAAATCAAACATTTGTAAAACGGGTAAAAATGTGGGTTATATTTATCAGAATGAAATTGCATGTACTACTTAAAACTTCTATTGATTCAAATTTGTACTTATTTAAAGTGATTGGGAATATTATTATGAAAGACTTATTATGAAAGTGTTAAAATGTGTATTTCAATGTTATTTTGCAATTAAAGTGTTATACTTAAAAACAAAAAAAAAAAAAAAAAAAAAAAAAAAAAAACAATGAATGTATAAAAATGTTATGAAACATTTTACTATCTTTAAAGTTATATTTTTGAAGCAAACGTGACGTAATTCAAAAGAAAATCTGCCTGTATCCCTTTTTAAATATTTATAAAAGTAGAAGAAATGTCATAAGGTAAATGGAAGCAGATTGATTCAAGTACGGATTTTTCAAAAATGTCACATGAACATGAAATATTTATCTATAGATAAAGCAATGAGAATTTTTTTTCTTAAGTACGCTAAATCCATTAACATTAGAATATATTTGTAAGCTTTTATATTTATGGGGTATCTAGAAAAGAACATATACAAGAGACGTTTAATTTAATTTTATTACATGAGATGTTTTTTATAAAGGACTAATTCGTTAGAAAGCTTAGAAATTGAAATGTGATTATTTCACAAAATAACAATACTGATCCTTTAAGTAGAAAATTATACACTGAATTAAATAATTCCGGATTAATTTTGTCTTATTAAAACGTGTTTTATAATACTGCAAAATTACTTTAATGGAATTAGGATAAAATAGTAAAAAGTTTTGCTCATATTTTTGTAAATATTTAAGTATTTTTTATAAGTATTTTTTTTTAACATAAAACCACAAAACAATACGCACAGTATGTGCATACATAATACTTCAATAGATTAATAAATTTGAACAGAATTTTTTTTTATCTCTTCCCCTTTTGGTTTACAGAGGTCTTAAAATGTAATTTTTGCCATTTTTCAGTCCTTCCGCTGACTGTAAAGGGTTAAAAACAAAAATAAAATTACAATTAGATTTTCTAATTAGTGGATTCCAGATAATAATTTGTGTGTTATTTTATTTTGTGGTTTATTTCCCCACAAGAGTGGTTTATTTCCCCCCGAAATTAACAAAAAACTAGCTGGAACCCGTCGAATTCGACGGTCATTTTATTGACTGTAATGTTTCAAAAATCGTCGCATCATTATTTAAATATATTTCAAGTTAAAACATCTAATATAATTTATGATATTTCACTTAAAAAAAGAACTTCGTAAATATCCTTATAAATAGAAATGAACCTTAAATTTGTATGATTTCATATCTTTAACTCGATTTTGTTTGAATTTATATTTTCAAATAAAAGCATAGCGAAAAAAATAATCAGCAATAACAAAAAAATTACCTTGAACCGAACGAAACTCTGCCTTGTGACCCCGGTTCATGTGGCAGTGTATATGCGGGCCACTAATAACATGAAAAAAGTCTCAAAAATTAACCTTGAACCGAACGTACCTTTCACTCGTGTTTCTGCTGCGGCACTGTATAGCAGGCATGCTATGCAAAATTCACTTTCCTCCACCAGGGGCCGCAGTATGTTGTATACGAACATCACCAATTGCCTTGAATTCCTAAGAAATTTCAAATAAGGTGTCCCATGATGGTGTCAACTGCAAAATCCTTTAGTTGCACTTTCCACCACCAGTGGGCAGAGTGTGTTCTGTACGAAAATCAACAACGGTGAGGAAATACTAAGACCTTTAAAATAAGGTGTAACATGATAGGGTCTACTACAAAATCTCCTAGTTCCATTTTTCACCACCTGGGGGTGCACTATATTGTATACAATCATCCCCAATCTTCATCAAATTTCAAGACCTTTAAAATGATGTGCTACATGTATGGGTTTAGAACGGACTTCCCTCTCAAACTAATTTCCCCCTTTCTTCCCCCAAATCTACTTTTCCCCTTTAAAATCAAAAATTCGAAAATCGCAGATATTGATTTTTTAGTATTTGAGTCTAGTCCCCTCATGTACAACTTCTTCACCGTGAAGTAATTTGGAGCTGAGTTAAGCTCGCAAACATGTTCTTAACCTCTGCCACCCAAAGAGGGTGGGGAGAAACTGTTCAACTTTTTTTTTCTCTCTTTTGATGATACATCTACAGACCAAGACCTTTCTTTAGGCACCTCAATCAAATTTTTACACCTAGCCGTTCTCTCAATTTAGTGGATACAGACAAAACATGTTTCATATTAAGATGTAGATACAGCGCATTCAATCAGACATTCGGAAGTAGTCAAAACTAAAATATAGGAAATACTGAGTGACAATTAAAAAATATAGGAAAAATAGGAGGTTTCATAAATATATAGGAAGCACAGAAAATATAGGAGCACTGCGAGGCCTGCAAATGTGGTAGTCGTTTTCGCTTAATATTTTCACTCAGAACTTTCATATCAGAAGCATATAAAAAAAATTTTGCTAACCAATTAATTCAGACAAAAAGATATTTAGACAGAGGTTTATTAATGAAAATCAACCTTTTTCAGATATCGATGGTGGTACTCCATACTCCATCCAATTTTATCAAAACTTTACAAACAGATCTATACACTGGAAATCAACTACTGTAATTTCTGGTAGATACCCCGCATTTCTCCACCAGAAATTTTATTTAATAGAGAAATCTATACTTTTTCGAAGGAAGAGCTCGTACAAATATAAATTTATTTATCAATTAAATTTCTGGTGCAAAACTGGTTTATATAACCTGCGGGGTATCTACCAGAAATTACGGTAATACATATGAATGGATATTTAAAGGGTAGATAAAATGGTGATTTTGCAAACAAACCTGTATAACCATTTTTATTTTTTTTTTAGAAATTGAATGCAGAGTTAAAATTGGACTACGAAATCAGAACGTATAAGAATTTTTATGCAAGTAACCAATAAAAAGCATCTGCAAGATGGTATATATGGTGAATTTAAAGAAAATCGTTAAAATAGTTTTGAGATACAAATAAAAATAAATTGTGACTTGATTTGCAACTTTCCAATTTTTTACCAAAATTTGGTAAACACATCTGTACACCTAACTTATCTTCATTGTAAAGGTATATTGTTTTTATTTTTTAAGATGTGATAAACAAAATATCCCCCTCCCCCCCACACAAACACATCTTTCCCCACATGTGAATTGTATTTAAAGAATCACATTTTGTAAATAAATTCAGCGCACAACTTCACGAATTTTCTCCCTTAAAAGTATAAAAAAAAAAGAAAAAATATAATTCATAATCTCTAATTAGAAAAATTTTGCGAAACTTTCGCCCAAGAAAAAATCAGTGCTCCCATAAGCAGGTGACAGGAAAACTAAAATTGAGAGATGCCTATACAGCTAGCGGCAAATTTATCGTTCAAGCATGCTAGGCTTAGTGAGACAATGGCTCAACACTTTACATAACTTGTGGATGTAAGCATAATGCCGCCACATGCACACACTTAAATAAGGAACTGTTGTTTGCACTGTTTGATGTCTAGTACTGATAAACCAAAACTTGTTAGATTGTAGTTTCTACATATTGTTTAGAAGAACAAAATTTCTGATTGACCATATAGGAAGATAACATAAAAAAAAAAAAAAATGGATATCAAAGAAAAAACTCATAACTCGGATTATATACCAGTGGAGGTCAAATTGCAATAAAATCCTTTTTTAGGCAAAGCATTGTTTTGGAAAAAACGACAAAGTGCAGGACACAATTTCATTTGAATTCTGATTAATCTTTTGCCTGCAAAATTATGGAACATGAAGAACTCTACTTAAATCTTGTTTTTTAGTGTTAATCGAGTGTCAACTTAATTAGTATGCAGCATAAATTGCTTTCTCTCAGAACTTGTGAGTTATTTGAAACAAATTGGGTAATTTGTAAAATAAATAAATAAATAAAGATAAAACTTGTGAATATACGTAAGTATCTATCACATTTGATTTACTTTCCATTAAATAAATTTTCAGAATTTAATATAAGTAAAAGTATTTGTGTAATGTACAGATAAGCGCAGTTAATTCAAGGTTCTCATTATAGGGTGGATTGCGAGAATTTCGCAATACTTTGAAAAATCTCGTTCAAAAATATTGCCCTTTAGTTTTTTCACATTGCTCTGAGTAATTCATCAATTTTTTAGTTCAATATATTAATTAGTTCGAAGCCTGTAGTTAACTTTTATAAAAATTCTTGATAAAAAAAAAAGGAAATATTATGTAATTATTTCAGAATACTTTTTTATTATAAATATTTGTTAAGAGGATATATGAAGTGTTTATTATATCAACAAACAACTAGAAAGTGTGAAGGCTAAAAATTGCAATAATTAAATGTTAAATAATTTAGGTTATGCCAGTTATTGCACTTCTTGAGTGCTCAAAATCAAAAAATTTCTCACTTAAATTTAAAATATCCCACCCTTTTTTTTTTTTTTGTTAACAATAAAGTGCAAATGCATTGTCTTATTTTTCTCTATGTGTAAAGTAATGCTCATGCGTTTGTATGAGTTCTAGAGTATTGTTTATATTTTTTAGCATTGGAAACTACTTTTAATTATTATTTTTTTTTCTGTTTTTTATACGTTTATTTAAAATGTTACCATTTACATTTTTTCTCTCTGCTACATATGTATATCTTATTAAGTATATTCAAAAAATCATACATGCTAATGTGCATTATCATTATTTCTATATGGCACCGAAAATATTCAACAAACTATATAGAATGATGGTATTTATTTACTCAGCATAGCGTTTTAAAATATGCAAAGAAAAAAAACTCAGCAGTTTGTATATTGCAACCAAAACATACAATTTACAATCGAATTTCAAAAATAAACTAAATACATAATGGGAGTAACTAATAATAAAAATACTTATCTTTGGTGCAATACAAAAATTTCGATAAAGCTCGATGCAATTTTCATCAGGTGCAATTTCGCGAAAATTGTAATAATCCAACATTTTGAATATAATATACGAACACAAAACATTAAAAAATGCAAACAGTAATATTTCATATAAATATATACAAAGTAGTAAAATGGTTAAAATGCTAACAGTAACATTTTAATATAAACGTATACAAATGTTAATAGAAACACTAAATAAAATATCTAACACAATACTCTAGAATTCATGACAAATATAAACTTTAAGTAAAAAAATAATTTAATAACTTAAAAAAAAAAAAAAAAAAAAAAAAAAAAAAAAAAAAAAAAAATGCATACACACCTTACTGTTTGTAAATAGGGAAAACTCTGAAATTTTTATCCGATATTGAAAATTAGCATCAGCGTCTTCGCTGTGTAAAAACCATCATCTCGAGTTCGATAAAGCATGAGCCAATGAGGTTTCTGAATTCGTTCGCTCTACATATCCGAAGAGGCTCTCAGCGATTGGTAACCGGTTTCGTCTAAAGACAGGAACAGCCTCCGCGCATGCCCAGATTGTACGATTTTGGTCTTACAGTAACACCTTTGTGATTTAATATATAAGATTTACATTTCACCTTGAACTTTGACGTATTGTAATTAATTTAGTTATTAAGTTACATCAGTATAACAGAGCATGGGACACTTTTACCTTATGTACTTGTATACTAATATTTGAAATTAGCACTCATAAATATAATTCAAAAAGATTTGTTCCAAAATATAAAGGTCTAAAATCCCTTTTTTGAACAGGAGAACAATCTTTAATGACCTGTATGAAGTCCCAAGTTAATAGTAGAGAAAAAATAAAAGTTGTTTTGAACATCTCTCCTGAGGGCCTGTAAGGGACGCAAGTATCAAAAGAAACAACAGTAGTCGAGTAACACACTTCCCTGAATTTATATGGAATTCCCTAAAACAATGAAAGAACAAAATAAAAGAACAAAGTGTCACCTTTCGCTGTTAATTCTTTTATAATTTCTTTTTATAAGGCTGTTGAGAGTAATTTTTCCACAAAAATGGATCTTTAGACTGAAAGCAGTAGGCGTGGACAAGTAGCTAATGACGACTTTCTCCTTTAAAATTAATCAGTCGGATGGTAAGTAGACAGAATAGCAAAAAAAAAAAAAAAATCTTGTATAGGCATGCGTATGCAAATAAAGAGACATGAAACCAATCCGAATACGGTGCTGCGGTAGGAAACGCGTATATAAACAGCGTGTGTCTGGCACAGTTAGATCGGTTACTGCTGCTACAATGGGAGGTTTTCAAGATTTAAGTGAGTTTGAACGTGGTGTTATAGTAGGCGCACGAGAGGTGGGACATAGCATCTCCGAGGTAGCGAGATGAAATTTGGATTTTCCCTTACGACCATTCACGAGTGCCCCGTGAATATCGGGAATCCGGTAAAACATCGAATATCCGACATCGCTGCGGCCGGAAAAGAGCGTGCACGAACGGGAACAACGACGACTGATGTGCATCATTAAACGAGACAGAAGTGCAACCTTTCCGCAAATTGCTGTAGATTTCAATATTGGGCTATCAACAAGTGTCATCGTACGATCCATTCAAAGAAACAACATCGATATGATCTGTCGGAGTTGAAGGCCCCCTTTATGTACCCTTGGTAACTGCACGACACAAAGCTTTACGCCTCGCCTGGGCCCATAAACGTCGACATTGGACTGCTGATGACTGGAAACACGTTGATTGGTCTGACGAGTCTCGTTTTAAATTGTATCGAGCGGAGGGACGTGTACGGGTAAGTAGAAAACCTTATGAATCCATGGACCCTGCATGCCAACAGGGGACTGTTCAAGTTGGTAGAGGCTGTGTGATGGTATGGGACGTTTGCAGTTGGAGTGATATGGTATCCCTGACACGTCTAGATATGCCTCTGACAGGTGACACATATGTAAGCATCCCGTCTAGACACCTGCACCCATTCATGTCCATTGTGCATTCTGGTGGACTTGGGGTACTCCAGCAGGACAATGCGACACCCCACACGTCCAGGTTTGCTACAGAGTGGCTCCAGGAACATTCTTCTGAGTTTAAACACTTCCGCTGGCCAAATCCCCAGACATAAACATCATTGAGCATATCTTGGAGCATATCTTGCAACGTGCTGTTCATAAAAGATCCCCCCTCTTGTGGTTTAAAAGTAATTATTCCCGAATGGAAGAATAGAAATACAATATGTCTGACACTGAAGAATTGATAAATGAAATAATGAAGTGTTGCCACCTAGATTTCATACTTTAGTTAATTTTAAAAACTCTAATTGTCAGGTTGAAATGCTGTTTGCACCCCTGGATTCAGAAGAATTGTCATTTTCATTTGGAGCCGAATTTTTAAAGAATGGACCAATACTTCTAATTTATTTGGGCTTTTAACTCTGTTTAAGCTCTGAATTGACTCACATATTAATTGACATAGGCTGACATTTTAATTAATATATCTGCAACTAATTAAAATTTAAAATTATGTTTTCACTATCCCCTCGGGAAGGACCCTGAGCATCCATATGTCAGTTTTTATACATCTACGTTCAAAAGGGGCTAAACGTACAGATGCTCAGACAGACAGACAGAGAGACAGACAGACATATTTTTTTATTATTATAGATAAAATATGTATAATTCAAATTAAAAAAAAAAAAAAAAATATTTAAAAATGTTCCATGCTAACTAATTTTCACCTACCACAATTTTCTCCACTGAAACACATTATTATAGTTTAATTCTATATTCTAAAAATATTCGGGTATTGTTTATTTATTGATAAATAATAATTTCGTTACATTTTTGCATTTGAGTGTTGAAAATTTGCAAAAAAATTCAATATTCAAACGTGAACAATATTTAAAAAAGTAATTAATCATTCAATTTTATATTACTATAGTTTATCAATATATGTTTAACATTTTCAGTAATATTAAAAATATAGATAGATATGTAGATTCCTTGATAAGTTATTTTTTTAATAAAGTGTTTGAAATTTAATGAAATATTTTAGCTTCCAAACATGCATACATATATGGCTAATTTATTTATTAATGAATCAATTATGTAATACCAAAATATGTTTAGAATATACTTTTTGTTATAAAAAAAAAAAGAGTAAAATAAGTACGATAAATAAATAAATAATAATAATAATAAAAGTTTTAGGGAGCATTTTAAAATTTGATATAAAGTTTACAATTTTGAATTTTACTTTTTAAATTCTTGTAAAATATATATATATTAAGGCAGTAATTTAAAAAAAAAGATGCGTGATATCTAAGTGATATACTCTTAAAATTAGTATTACGTTTTACTTTATTTAAAACTTACAAAACACGTTTTTTAAGAACTTTATGAGAACGTACTTACAGAATGTTCACAGAACATTTCTGTAAGAATGATGGTAAAAGTTACACGTGTACTGAACGTTTTTTGGACCTTAGTATAATAGGTCTTCATTATCGACCCGTAGACGTCTATGCAACTCTACATTTTAACGTTTATAGAATGTACTTGTAGTACTATCTTTTAACTTTCAGAGAAAATTCTACTGCTGCTTGGGGAAACAACTCTAGTGAGGTGCATCAACAGCATTATTCGTATTGGCAGCAATGACTAAGTTACTCGGTTTACCTATACCTGGATCTTTTTAGCTGATTTTCAGAGACGATTTAGACATTAACGATTTATCGTTGTTCGACAGAACTTTCCATTTTAAATCGCCATGTAAAATTATCGAAATAGTTCCACTAAATTAACGATACGAATCGCTCGGAAACATGTATGCAACTGATAATGGTATGTTTTAAGTTGATTTACCCCGTAGTCGAATGCTCCTGTTGTCAGCGGGGTGCAACATACAGGGCACCCCGATTTTTTTTTTTTCTTTTTGACGGGGTGCCGCGTCAATATATATATACTAACCCCGTAATTTTATCAAAATATTAGAGAAAGAGGTTTTTTTTTTTTTTTTTTTACTTTGTTTAACCTGGATCACCACTATGTGGAGCAGGATTTAAACATTAATTTCTGAAGAAAAAACTTTTTATTTTTCTCAGATTTCTTTTAAATATAAGTAGAACACAACATTTTGTAGCATTTAAAAAAAAAAAAAAAAAAGATGTATCCTTATATTAACTGAAGTCATATTTTTTTATGATATTCCATATTTTACTAGTGTTATAAATTTTTGAATCATGTAATTTTAAAATATTTTTTATATGTATCTATCAATCAAAAAGAAAATTCTTAAAAAAAAAAAAAAAAAAAAAAAAAAAAAAAAAATAGAATTATCGCAAGTTACAAATTTTTATCGAGAATTATTTTAGGAAATTAAAACGTTCTTAAATTACCTCTAATATCAAATTATATCAAATTATGCTATTCAGATTCAACGATATAGAAATCTAATAAAATTTTAATTTATTATCTATAAATATATATTTAATAAGGCTTCCTTTGGAATTTCTGCCTACAAAAAATGTCATGTTGAGAAAAACTTCACGTAGCAAAGCATTTTGTATCCGGATGTTTATATGTGGAACCTTTTATTCAAAATAAGAATTAAGTGATCCTTTACAATTTATACAAAGGATATCTCTGAGAATAATTCGTCGATTTTCAGAAAACCACATCATTTTAAGTAAAAATTTTTCAAATGTGTTAAAATGTCTAAAAAAATATTCTTATAGTGTGTTTTGTGTTTTTTTTTTTTTAAATTATTAAATGTTTCTGATGTTATGATACCATTTTTTTGTATAAATATCTATAGATTGTATTAATTAATGTTTCGATAATTTGTTTATGTTATTTAGTTGTATGTACACATATATATATTTTTTTTATTTTATAATTTTAACTAAAATATGTGGATGTTTTAATATTAATATTAAATGAACAATACACTAAAATTAAATACATTCTAAAAAATATTTTACACAAATATACATTTTTGACATATTTTTAATAAAATATACAGTACCATATGTAGATAATTTTAGTTATTGATATAACGATAATAGTTGTACACGCAGATAATGAAGCAGAGTTACGCTGGCGACTTATATATATACATATCTTTTTTGTACCACTAAGTAAACAATACACAATTTCAATATACTTATGCAGGCAAAATCCAACGGTGTAAATACATATTAAAGTCTATTTTTTGAAAATAATGATACGAAAAAAAAAAAATAAAAAAAAATAAAATAAATAAATAAATAAATAAATAAATAACGAAAATAAAAAAGTCACATTTGGCAGTCCAGTGCAGAGAAAGATTAATATTCATCTGTAGAAAATGCATGAATATATAGAACAAACATTAAATAATTTTTTTTAAAGATATGTCATTTATAAAAGAATGTACTAAATGCAGTTAATTTTGTCACATACGTGTTTCTAGATCATATTTACGTTATTTCATAAAATATTTTATGAAATTTAACACCAGGGTTTCATGTTTATATTATTATTATTTTTTAATATATATTAATTCACTATGATTATAAAAATTATATACCATATATACTTTTTTTCATAACAGTTTAAAGTTAAATTTACAATTTCATATTATAAATAAACAAAAAGGTACTTGAAAAGAAACAGAATAATGGTCACTAAATATCAGTTTCAAATGTGAGTAAATACATGCATGATTACTTTTTTGTAAGTTACAGAAAGTGTTTTAACTATTTAATAATCGTTCGGTAAACTTCGAACATAAATTGATTCTTAGGTAAATAACTATATTCAAACAATTAATTGGAGCATAAATATGAATTATCCATCTGGTTTTAGAGAATTTAATTTGTACTGTAAACAAGTATAGGATGCTATATTTTCCCTCTTATATAACATTTACATACATTTTCTAAAACGTGTTTAAGTGTTGTTTCAAAATATTTCAGAAATGTTAGAAGGGATAAATTCACTGATGTGCTATGTAGGTGAAATCAAGCTGCAGTTTTCAGGTAAACGTTTTGATAATTATTTTACAGATCATAAAATTTTCTATTTCCTACTATCAGAAGTACTAATTCTCCATTTTTCTTCGGAGAGAATTTATACTAGAATATTTCCATAACAGTTTTTAACATATTTAATTGCAGAAAATAATTATGACAAGTTTAATTTGTAAAATTGTGATAAAATAGCTAATTTGAAATTTCGAAAAATTGGCAACGATGATTTTTTTTTTTCTATTTTGTGATTTATATATGTAATGAATGATTAGCATTTACCATTATATTTAGTTGTATTGCTCAAAATAAGAGTCACATTTTTATAAAATAATTCTTCCATTAAATACAATAACAAAATTAAATTAAAAACAAATTAAAATTACAAAACTATACACTTAAAGCTACCCCTAGATTATGGGATTTACATGTTAACTTGTTTTTTAATCTATATGGGAGTTTGTGAATTTTGGAACAATTGTGCTCATTTATTTAAATAGAAGGAAAAGCATCAGATTATTTTGATTAAAGTTCATATTTTATAACAACTGCGCGTTTAAAAAAAAAAAAATTGCTTTGCCATTTATTGATAACATATACATCAGATTTGTATGCTTGACTCTCGAAGCCCGCTTGTAAATCATCATGAGATAAAGACAGAATTAGAATACGAAGAATTGGAGAAGCACCCAGGGCCACCACGGGACCGAACCCGCTCACCTACGCTCGAAGGCGATTAGCAGTGTGATGATATAACCACTCGGCCACGGAGGGCCCCAAAAATTGCTTTAATATCGATTAGAAAATATTAAGTATATATTAATACGCAAACATGAAATTTGTAGTACACTTTTAACATATTAATTATGGGAGTAGAGGATTGAAAGTAGTGTCATTTGAAAGCTGCGATTAATAAAATATTAATAAAATAAAAATTATTTTTATATGATGACAAGAAGATATTTAAAAATACTTTTACTTTCTATGTCCTTTTTCATTTTATACAGGCATTCTTTTGTACTAAAAATAGCTAAAAATGAAAGTAGTTAATTCTGGTAATTTCTTAAAATTTAAATAAAACCCACACACACAGTAATTTTTACATATGCAGCATCCCTTTCCTATACTGTCGAATGATGATTTCTTATTCTAAGAGGGATTATCCATTTCAATGGTAGAAATGCTTGTTGAGTGAATAAGTGATAAATGGAAATTTTACACCATTGAACATATACGCAAACTAAAAAAGAATTTGGTTTATAAAATTTCTAATTATATATATATATATATATATATATATATATATGAAAGGATAAAATAAGCAAGATTCTAAATTAATATTTAAATTAATATTAAATGATATCTTAATAGTATTAGCTCAGAATAAATCTTAATTTTAAGAACAACTTTGTGAGAGTTCTATTTTAGCGCCCCTGTAAAGTTAGTTTTTCAGCAAAGTACGTCGTAGCGCGGAAATCGCGATTAGAAGAAGTTTCATAATCAAAATTATGCAATAGTTGAAATTAGCGGCAATGCATTGCGAAATACGAAATCCTGGATATCCGGGTCAGCCAATGAAAGAATGTGGGCTGGATTTTAGCTGACCTAATTATCCAATAAGCATTCATAAAAATATAGTTTGGGTTCCCGCCGAAATATCCATATAAAAACGGGAGCACCCGAAAATCGGGGTCTTTTTCCATGGAATCTTTTGATTAAATAGTCCACGTCAATAACAAGTTTAGTTTAACGGTCCCAGGAGGGGATTGATTAGCGGTTCCGCCGTTAATGGAACGATCTCGGCTACGGATCTGTACAGCGTGCTCAAAATGATGTGACTGTTAATAAAGTGTAATATGACTGTCTTCAAATAAACGACTGCATCATCAATTGTGGAGTATTTCTTTGAGTGAACCTCTCTTAATATGGAGTGACTGGAATTCATCATCCTACAAAAGGAGATATATTACAAGGAGCCGGTCAGGATAGTCTACCTGTAAAGGAAAGCCAACAAGTCAGCATGAAATAAGTTGTAGTCAGCACCTTATATTAGTTTTAATTATT
The DNA here is from genome assembly GCA_963930645.1 of Salticus scenicus. Lineage (NCBI taxonomy): Eukaryota > Metazoa > Arthropoda > Arachnida > Araneae > Salticidae > Salticus > Salticus scenicus. The sequence continues at coordinate 232,939,623 of OZ005649.1, forward strand.
TGAATGGAACTGCAATATTTTGCAATAATGTCCTTCTGGGACCGGAATTTTTTCCAAACCAACCGGGAAGTTTTTTCCAAAACCAGCCGGAAAGTTGCAAAAACAGACCGGACTTTTCTAAATCAAGCTTTACGATGTCAGAAAGAAATAGTGCCCTTAAAAAGCAAGCAACATTACTAACATCATCTGTACTGAAATGCTATTAGAAAGAAAAAATACTGACTTACACCAGTTTTGTGTGAAAGATGCCAGACAGTGCCTTTAGGAAAAAGAAGGAAACACTTAACTTACATCACTTTGCTTCAAATGTTTCCGATTACGTTCTGAAATGCATGTGACTTACGCCAGTTTTGATCCAAGCTGTTTCGATCTTAACTTACATCACTTTGCTTCAAATGTTTTCCGATTACGTTTTGAAATGCCGGTAAAAGAGAAACAAGACGTGTGACTTACGCCAGTTTTGATCCAAGCTGTTTCGATTGCTCTCTTAAGTGCCGTGTTTCAAGTGCTGGATGTAACAAACAGATGGCCTTATGTGTTAGCACCGATGTTTAGAATAAAATTCTCTTGCTCCACAGGAAATAAAAATAGGTTTATTTATTTTTTTTATTTTTATAATTTATTATTGTGTTTTCATCTCAGTATAAATCAACAAAAGGGGTGAGTGATTTCATTTCATTTATATTTAGGAAGGATGATATTTTATTGACTTTATATTTATCTTAATTTGTTAATAAAAATGAATTGTGATAATGTTTGACATCGTTTATTTTCGCGATATATTTTATGATTTGAATTGAAAATGTTTTAAGCTTAATAATAGATTTAAAATAATAATAATATACCAGATTTTTATTAAGTTTGCAAAAGTATTATATTTCATATGTTAAATTTAGAGATTTTCATAAATACTTATATAGAAAACTAAAATTTTTGAAATTTGATTAAAAAAAAAAAATAATAATAATAATAATTAATTAATTAATAATAATAATAAAATAAAAGAAGATAAAGAAATAAAATAAATTCTTAATTGGTTATTATATTTTATGTTAAGAGATTTAAAAATAAAATTTTCATAAATATTTATATAAAAAATTAAATTTTTTTTTGTTGAAAAATTTGATTCATTGTTTTCAGAAATAAGAATTTTGTTGTGTGCTATGTATTACTATAGACAAAGAGTAGCCAGAAGTATTTATGTTGAACGTCAATAAATTTGATTTATTTATTTGTAGTATGTTGTTTATATTTATTTATTAGTAGGATTTATTAGATGAATTTAGACAAAGCACTTTCAGAAATATTTATTTTGAACGTCAATAAATTTGATTTATTTGTTTATTTTATGTTTATTTATTATTTGGATTTATTTAGGTGATATAATAACTGTGATAAAAAAAAAAAAAATAGACTATTTATATTGATTGTGATATTTAATTTATTGAATACTTTGGTAAAGCTGTGATAATTAATAAATACCGAACTTGATTAGCAAAATTAAATAAATTACCTGTTTCAAAAAAAAAAAAAAAAAAAAAAAAATTCTCAAAAATTTTGAATTGTGAATAATGTTAAATATGTCCGAAAGTGACACCACAACATGTTTATTGACACCCCCTAAGGGTACAGAGGAAAATTTACTTGTGGATACCAATTTAGAAAATAACCTACTTAATGTGAGTAAACTGCCCTCCCCAAACACACTAGTAAAGGCAATGATTAGTGCCAATGATGTAAAAAAATCTTTAAATATAAATAAATCTCCCACTGTAAGAGAGGACGATGTCCTCATTGCTTTTTGCCCTGAAAACGGCATGATGTGGACGTCCTGGCTAATGTATTTTCAAGCCTGGTGTGAGGAGAATGGAAAAGATGAGGTTTGGCGAGTCCGTAATATACAAAGATTTTTGAAGGGTAAAGCTCTCACAGTGTATATAAACAACAGTTTAAACATGCTTCATTGGGAGGAATTGGTTGAAATTTTTACAGAGGAATTCACGACACCAGGTGAAACATCTTTAACAGATTTCTCGAGCATTTGCTTTAAGGCAGGTGAAAATGTCATGGAGTATTATCAGAAAAAACTCCAAGTAGGGCGAGCACTAGGCTTAGAGCCCAAGTTTCTCATGGAAGGATTAACAGACGGATTGCCACTGACTTTAAGACAACTTGTTGTGGCTAATGCGCCAAAAACATTAAACGAATGGAGGGATCTTGTCCACAAATTAAATAAACTGCAGATATCTGAAAAATCTGCTGATCCCCTTCCAAACAAGTTGCCAGGTCAATTTCAAAGGTTCACCTATCCACAAGACAGGGAAAATAGAAACCCAGTTCAATATGCTCCCCGACCACAACCCTGGAGTTACCGGTTTCCTCATGTGCAGAGACCACATATGGGATACCCTAATCAAAACAGACCAAATTTCACAAACAATACTCGAACCAATCTAAGAGGGCCTAGACCCCATTTTTCAAACCCAAATACACACATTCACTTTCAAGGCACTTTGCCTCTTCTCCCATGTAAACATTGTTCAAAACGCAACATTCCTAATGCTTTTCATTGGCATAGTGAATGCCCTTTCAAACGAGAAAATCCAACTCATGTCACAGAAGAGTCAATAGTGGTAGATAATACAACAGAAGGAACAAATAACACCTATTGACAGTTTGCCGCGACCGGTCGCATTATATACAAGGATATCCAAAGAAAAAACAAGCAAACTAATCAAGGTGTTAAACATCCAGAATCGTACTCTACCATTCCTTTAATCTTCGATACGGGCAGCAGCTTAAGCATTATTCCTCAACATTTTGTCCATAAATTTAAACTTCAAACAAAAAAGGTCTCACCATTACATGTCATTCAAACACAGGGGATGTTGACAATTCGAGAAAAATGTTACTTTAAATTACAAATTGGTAATATTACAAAAAATATAGAAATGTTTATATTAGATAATAACTTACCTTATGCTCTCCTTAGCTTATCACATTGTTGTCTGTTTCAATTGACTATTGATTGTGCTAAAAAGCTGGTAAAACAAAATAATACCATTCTTCCATTGTTAAAAAATATACCTAAATGTACACAAACTTTACATATAACTTCTGAAAGTGAAAATACCAATAGTCAAAAGAAAAATTTTAATATTCCAACAAACAATAGAGTACGGGAGTTCAAGTACACTCAAGCCACTGAGAACCACGTAAATCCACACTCCACAGTCTGCTAGAAAAGGAAAACTTCCTACTTTATTATCAAAATATGTCCAAATTTTTGCAAAATCTAAATATGATGTTGGAAGAATTCATATGGAACCACAAAGGATTCGTTTAACTTCAGATTTACCTATTTCTCTCAGAGCATATAGAACTTCCCCTAAGGAAGAAGAAGAAATTAAAACCCAAGTTCAAAATTTATTACAGGCCGGTATTATAAAAGAAAGTTGTTCGCCTTATTCCGCACCTGTAACTTTGGTGTATAAACGGGAAGAAGGCAAAAAGACGCGATTATGTATTGACTTCCGTAAACTCAATTCGATCACTAAAACAGATGCTGAACCACTTCCCAGAATAGATACTTTGTTAGATAAACTAGCTAAAGCAAAAATTTTTTCCACTCTTGACTTGGCAAGTGGATATTGGCACATTCCTATCCACCCAAAAGATACTGAAAAATTGGCTTTTGCTACAACTTTCGGATTATATGAGTGGAAATACCTTCCCTTTGGGCTTAAAAATGCCCCTGCTATCTTCAATCGAACCATTAGAAGGATTCTAAATAAATACAAAATAGACTTTGCCTGTAATTATTTTGATGATATAATTGTATTTTCACAGTCAGAAGATGAACACTTCCAACACCTACAACAACTTTTTGATATATGTGTTAAAGAAAACTTAAAATTAAAACTATCAAAATGCAATTTTGCCAAAACAACAATTAACTTTTTAGGATACGAAATAAATAATGGCCTAATTACCCCTGATAATCCAAACATTGAAGTAATAAAAAATTTGAAACCACCAAAAAATGTCAAGGAATTGCAGAGAGTTTTGGGATCAGTTAACGTTTATGCTAGATTTATTCCAAAATATGCCGAAACAAGAGCTCCTTTAAATAATTTATTAAAGAAAAATGTCCCCTATGTTTGGGACCAGAAATGTGAAAAATCCTTCCAAAAATTACAAAATGCTCTTATAAGTAAACCTATTTTAAGACTTTATGATCCCAGAAGTCCCTGTCAGTTATTTGTTGACGCCTCGAGTCATGGTGTGGGATGTGTTGTTAAACAGGCAGATGTGAATGGTACTTTACACCCAGTGGCATATCGTTCAAGAAATTTACGAGATTATGAAAAAAATGATGCAATTACGGAATTAGAATGTTTAGCAATTATTGATGCCTTAGATACCTTTTATCATTATTTACACGGTCAAAAGTTTGTCATACATACGGATCATGCGTCTCTCACTTGGTTAAAAAATGTTAAAAATTTAAGAGGAAGATTATTCCGCTGGTCCCTTAAACTTAGTATGTTTGACTATGAAATTAAATATCAAAAAGGATCAACAAATATTGAAGCTGATATGCTATCTAGATTGCCTGTTTTGGAAAATGTGTCACACCATGTACACCTCCTAGATTTAAATGAAATTAAAGAAAACCAGAAAAAAGAAAACATAGGTATTAACATTAAGAAAATTCTTGAAATTGAAGATGTAATTGTCATTAAAAAGAAAGGTTTGTATAAGATAATAGTCCCGATGTCATTAAGATTACGCCTCCTACAGAAAACCCACACTCAATTTGGACACCCAGGAATTTATAAAATGATAAATTTAATTACACCACAGTATTATTGGCCTAATATTAATAAAGATATTGAAAATTTTGTAAAACATTGTCATACCTGTCAAATAAATAAAAAATGCAGACAAAAACGGTTTGGGTCATTACAGGAAGTACCGCCAACAGATAAACCTTTTGAATGTTTGTCTTTGGACACTGTTGGTGGGTTTAACTACTATAATTCTACAAAAAAATATTTGCATTTGGTCGTGGACCATGCAACCCGTTATGTGTGGGGATTTCCATCAAAAAGCGTTACCACTGAAACTTATACAAACTTTTTAAAACAACTTTTTCAAATTCAAGTACCTAAAAAATTGTTAACAGATAGGAATGCAGCATTCACGGCATCCCGTTTCAAAAAATTCCTTCGAAATTATGATACAAAACATTTGTTAACAAGTAGCCATCATCCCGAATGCAACGGGAAAGTCGAGCGCCTCAATCAGACTATTGTTACGCGTCTAAAATGTAAGGTTAACTCTTCTTCAAATAAAATTCCCTGGACTAAATTAATTGATGAAGTTTTAAATCAATATAACTTAACACCTCACTCTGTAACTCAATTCCCACCTAGTTATTTATTATTAGGAGAATTAGCATATGAACCATTATTAGTAAACAATAGTTACTATCCTTCAGTTGATGAAGCTAGAAAAATAGCAAAAGAAAAAACAATACAATATCATAAAAAAAACAAAATCCGATTTGATGCTCGATTTCTCCCTGTTAAATTTAAAGTTGGTGATGAAATTATTTATGAAGAATTCCAATACCCCAACACGTAAGTTAAGTCCACCTTATTCAGGCCCTTATACAATCTTAAAACAAATATCTGAAGTTAATTTTGAAATAGACAAACCCAGTCCCCATTTTAAAAGAAAGTCAGAAATTGTTCATTCATCTAAGTTAAGATACTATAATAACCCACAAAAATTCAAATTAAGTCATGAATAATTTTAGTTAGGGATCAACTCCATGCCCCAAGTATTTTTTTTTTATTTATTTATCATTCTCGTGATCTTCTGATCTTCACCACTATAAAGTGATCAGAGAGTGCGGGAAAAATGATTTGTTTTTGCCCTCTGTAAAAATTCGCCAATTACCACCTTTATCCCAACTCACCTTTTTGGAAAGACTTGACTTCTCACAAGTTCAGGGGTCAAGTTACCCACAAAAACAATTTTTTTTTTTGGCTTGCCAATGGCTGACCAAGCTCTATGTTGGTGCCAATGTGGTATTTTAAAGCAATTAATTACTAAATAAAGTGATTAAGTTGGTTTTATGTAAATAGTTTGTAAAAAGAAAAGACCTAGTAGTACTGGTATTCTTAATATTAGTAGTAGTATTATTAGAGTGTATTAAACACTATTGTATTTATTAAATAGTTTTATGTGTCTGTTAAATGTTATATTTATGAAAAAATTATTGGTGTTAGTATGTAAATAAAATTTCTAGAAATTGTTAAAAATGTACTATGATATAATTGTTTTCATATACTTTATGTTTGATTAAAATATCTTTGCATTATTAAAAAGATACACAAAGAAAAACAGAGATTTTGTGAAAATTACAAGTTACAAAACATTTTTTACAATGTACTGTTAAAATTACAGTGTTATAATTATTGTTATATATTCTATATGGACTCAATAACCAAGATCAGACTTTTTACAACAATTATCTATTGTCAACGATCAACGTTATTATTCAAGACATTTAAAAACTTTATTGGCCAAAAGGAACTTTACATTTTAAAGACTTTCCTCAACAAACTAGTTTGTACATAAGAAAGATATCTTGTCAAAAATGTTATGCCGGTAAACATGTTATATTATAATTTTTTTTTTTTTTTTCATACAGTATGTCATACGTTTTCATATATTATATTAAACTTTTCTTATGTTTGTAAACAAGTGCTGTAAATACCATTATATGTATCAGGCGAGCACGTTGACCAGTCCAACATACAAGTAAATAATTTAAAAAAGAAAAATTAAATTTTTTATAAATAAAGGGAAAGGCCATAACTCCTACTTAAAAATGATTCCATAACAAAATATTTCAGACGAAATTTTCTAAAAAAATAAAATTTTCCATTTTTAAAATAAAATTTTCCATTTTAAATAAATTTTTCAAAAACTTAAGTTTTATAATTTGTCAAATTTTCCATTTTAAGTTTAACTTTCTCCTGGAGTATCTTCTACTTCTGAGGGACTTCCCACATACTTGCAGGCAAGTATGGGGGAGCGTCGGCTTGGAGGGGGGGGATATGAAAGGATAAAATAAGCAAGATTCTAAATTAATATTTAAATTAATATTAAATGATATCTTAATAGTATTAGCTCAGAATAAATCTTAATTTTAAGAACAACTTTGTGAGAGTTCTATTTTAGCGCCCCTGTAAAGTTAGTTTTTCAGCAAAGTACGTCGTAGCGCGGGAATCGCGATTAGAAGAAGTTTCATAATCAAAATTATGCAATAGTTGAAATTAGCGGCAATGCATTGCGAAATACGAAATCCTGGATATCCGGGTCAGCCAATGAAAGAATGTGGGCTGGATTTTAGCTGACCTAATTATCCAATAAGCATTCATAAAAATAGTTTGGGTTCCCACCGAAATATCCATATAGAAACGGGAGCACCCGAAAATCGGGGTCTTTTTCCATGGAATCTTTTGATTAAATAGTCCACGTCAATAACAAGTTTAGTTTAACGGTCCCAGGAGGGGATTGATTAGCGGTTCCGCCGTTAATGGAACGATCTCGGCTACGGATCTGTACAGCGTGCTCAAAATGATGTGACTGTTAATAAAGTGTAATATGACTGTCTTCAAATAAACGACTGCATCATCAATTGTGGAGTATTTCTTTGAGTGAACCTCTCTTAATATGGAGTGACTGGAATTCATCATCCTACAAAAGGAGATATATTACATATATATATATATATATATATATACATATATATGTTTTAATTTCATTTTTTTTTTTTTTTTTTTTTTTTTTTTTTTTTTTTAACGATCTACGTCAGATCAAACTTGAAGACATACATTTTAGAAAAACCACAACGCATGCGATTCAGTTGAAATTCACTAATTACTTTTTAAAAGTTTATTTAATACTATATCTTCTGTATATATAACAAAAAAGTATAAAATTCGGAAAAAAAATCCAGTTTTTGTTTTTGAAAATTTTACGCGTTTTGAGATTTTTTGATTGTCTGTCCTTTTGAGTTAGCACAATTTTCGAACACTGTACCTCATAATAAACCAATATACTTAAATTAATCGAACTTGATATATGATTGGATCTTGACTTGAATTAATGATGATTATTTCTAAAGCTAAATCATCTAATATTTGGATCTATAACCCTCTCTCTGATATAACTCTGATTTCTCCTCATTTCAGCGAAGACTCTGCATTTAAAGTGTACCAAACTTACTACAAGATTTATGTATATATATATATATATATATATATATATATATATACTTTTTTTGAGTGCATATCGGCTTACAGGTAGCGCTGTTATCTTGCAATCAAATCTCATATTTGGAAGAATATATTTACGTTTCTAAAATACATAAATGTACAAAACATGGCATGTAAAATGGATATTATGTAAAAGTATGCTGTTTTACTTTCAGTGCCTATTGGGTAACAGAGACGCTGCTATTCTATATTATTTCCTGTTTACGTGAAAATTATATCTTAGCTTGTACGCTGTGCAATTGAACTAAAAGCCGTGTGATATATGTATTATGAAAAATAATTCTTTTTGAACTTTATTGTATGTAGTTCGAAAAGGCGTGGTGGAATTACTTTCTGCTGTTTCTGAGATCACTATATCTCAACGTCCATGGGTGAAAATTTAGCAGAATTGCATATATAAATTGTAATTTTGAGAAGATATATTCAGTACTTTTTTTGTTCATTTTATCTGTATGTAGTGCATTTACATAAAATAATCTAGAAGAAAATCTTGGATTCACGGAAATTTTTGACTTCCGGTTTTCAACCAATTTACACATTTTTAGATGTCTTAAACGCGAATCACACATTTTCAGAAAAAAAGAGTATTTGTCTGTGTGTGTTTATGATGTAATTGCAAAGTATTGTATCTCATGAACAAACGAACCGAATTTTTTCGCGACTGACAGTAGGTTTGGCCTTGATTTAATTTGGTGCTGATCAGCTTCTTGAATATATCACCCAATAAACGGCGCTGCTGTTTTGAGATTCATCCAATTCATATGAAGGATATAGCTCAAATTCTGTTGTGCATAAATCCACCAAACTTGGTACATGATATGGATATTATGTTAAAATGTGCGGCTTTAATTTGGGTACATATCGACCGACACGTGGTGCTGCTGTGCTGCAATTTAATTCCGTTTACATAAAAATGCACCAAATTTGGTATATGAGATGGATAATAAGTAATAACATACTGATTCAATTTGGGTGCATATTGAATGAAAGGTGGCGCTGCTATGTTGCAATTAATTTTCATTTCAGGAAAGCCTATGTCTCACCTTTTATATTATATGTATGCAACAAACTCGCTGTGTATTTTATTTAATTATCTTTTTATTTTCACGATAAACATGGTTTACAGGGAAATTTATAATTTGAATACTTATTATTTAAATGCTTTACTAAAAAAAATGGTCGAGTTTTGACCGCTGGGTAATACTAGTTTATATAAAAATGTATCAAATATATGCAATTTCATTTTAATTAAGAATAATTTTCTATCATTCTGGTTAGACCGGGGCTAGTTGGTCATAGGTCCGAGTTCAAAATTGTTTTAAACTTTTTATAGGATGGCATTTTCTCTCCTGCCAAAAATTTTTGTTAGGCGAATACATTTTCTCGCTTAAAAGTAATAGGTTTCTATGTATTTGTAAGTTACATTTAAATTTTGATAAAAGGTCTTTAGAAAGATAATTGTTCGTAGTTGTTGCAGGATATATTTGTTTCTTAAAATGATTTAAAAATAATTCTTTATACTCATAAAATTGAAAAAAAAAAGAAATCAATATGGGTCTGATTAGTTATCCCATTTCGCATGGGACATATTTACCCGGTGAACCAGCATGCCTCTTAGGCTCTCCAACGGCTAACTGCAACGGATAAGGTATACAAAATAAATTTATTTACACATCAGAAAAAACATAATTTTACTCTATGGGGAGATTTGATTTTAATAGCTATATAACTAGTGCAGCTTATTTGAATTCCTGACAATGCCACTCAAACATTTTAATGAAGGTCTAACGTTGCTTTCACCTATATTACATTAAATCAGCTGCTGTGTTGAACAAAATATCAATAACTTTGAAAATTATAGAACATTTAGGCGCCATAAGATGCCCCATTTTTTATTTATTTATTTATTTTGTCCTTTCCCTTTCCCTATAGCCTTTAGATCGAAGAGTATACATCGTTTAAAAATGTACATAAATTCAACCTATGATAAATAGAAAACAATGAAAAAACGTCCCATGATATTTCATTATATTATTACACCAGTCTTACAACCTGCCCTTCCGATTGCAGCAACAACATTCGGCATAGCATGTGGGTTTGCAGAGAAGGACATTTTCCACATAAATAAAGCTATTTTTACAAATGACTATGTCATCGTATATCCAGATTCCACATCGTACCCCAATGCATCTATCAATCCGCATTTGACGCTAATTTCAACGTGCCTTCTTGCAGGGCCATCTGGGATCAAGCAATCTTAAAAAAGTTTTGAAAGAAATTATTTTCCTTCTCCAAATGATTTGAGATTTTTCTCTAATGGCAAGACTTGGAAAAAATTGCAGCGAATAAGAAAACGGAATTTTGAAATTTTGACAGACGCATTAGTCAAACAAACACTACTGGAAGAGCAAGTGAAATGAAAACGGAAGAAAATAAATTTTTTTAAATGTCTTTTTTCCAACAAAAAGCGTCAGGAAAGCAAAACGAAAATGTTGAAGCAAGAAACATGTGTAGTGAACAAAAATGAGGAGAATCAAAACAGTTTATGGTCTTAAACCTTTTGAAAGCAGTAAGCAGGGATAACAAAGGACGCAATGTACCATCTGAAAATTCATCAAGTGTTACTATGGGTTATAAAAGTTAAAATTTGATGCAAATTTTGAACATTTCTTTAACTTCTACAATATCGGGCACATTAAACAGGTTACGTCGGCTAACTTACCCCAATAACGGGGCAGGTTGGCACAAACAACATGGTGTTAGGTTTAGGTTTTAAACTAACACTCAGTGATAACATAATCATGGTGGTTCTCACTAAAGGTACACTGGTTGTAATTTAAAAAGAAATGCAAGGCAAAGTGTGCCATCAAGCCACGGTCTACCCTATCTATATCTATTATGTAATTATTTAATTAATGTAGAATAGTTTTATAAGTCTGGTAATAAAAATAAAATTTTATTCCAGGAAATAATGTCTCATCTAATTAAAATTCATCATTTAATTATTGGAATGAACTGAACTTACTTAAATTTATTTCTTTTCAACAGATGAATATACTATCAACCATTTTGTGGTATTTAATAAATAATTATTCTCAAGAGGGATTAGATAATGAAATAAGCACTAAAACAATTTGTTTAAAGATAATTATAACTTTGAAAGACGAATAAAATTTTGACGATAGTTAAATGTTACTTTGCAATCAAGAAAGCTTATATTTAAAGAATAGAAATAAAAATAGCAATGATTGAGATCGCCAATTTTTTTTTTTTTTTTTATCAAAACGAATAATTACCTTTTTAACTTATTTCTTATTTTGATAATTATTTGATAGAAATTCTACATAAAAGAAATGAATTAAAATAATGAGATGAATCGTAAGATAATATTTTCTTTTACAGGAAAAGGGAGTAATTTAATTTAATGAAACGTGTAATGAAAAGCTTTAATAATTAAAATTAATTTAGGTATCCAAATCAAATTAAATTATTTTGTTATCTTAAAAATTACACAACAAAGTAAAATAATATTCACTGCACAGATAAAGCAGGAGTGAGCCATTATAATCAAATACTTTTATTTATAATAATGATTCATTCTAATCCATGTGTATAAATAAATTTGAATATAAAAGACATTTAAAGTATGTTTCATGATATTTTTGATGACCTGCCCCATTTATTTTCATGAATATATTTTGAATGATTGCTTTTATACAAAATATTTGTGAAGATATAAAAAATTAATGAAAATGTTTTCAAAGTATATTCGGCTTTTTAAAATATTGTTTAAATAAATATTAATGTAATTTATTTTTATTAAAAAGTAAAATGTGATAATATAGAAATAATAATTCGGTCCCCAGTATATTCATCAATAGCTGCGTCCTCATGAAACCTTGAAATCACCATGTCAGTTTTTATAACGTGTTGGTATATAGCTGAAAAATGTCGTACTTTTTTAAAACTAAAAACATTTACATTGGATTCTTGTTTTTTGTCAGTTTAAGCTGATCCAGGAATTTCAGGTTTGCCTTTATTTAAAATAATAAAAAATGACAATTTCTATTCAGTTAGATATTGTTCTAAATTTAAACGACATGAAGTTCCTTTGGCTGTGAAAATCATGCACACGCCTTTCTCTACCCTCACATATTGCTGTACATCGCGTGACCTAATTACACGTTTAGAATGTTACCTCTATCTCCCTTCCCCTCCTCCTTTTATAGCACATCCCTGAGAATCTTATGTACAATCTGCTAATGACTTGAGTTTTATTATACTATTGTATCTTGTCACTACAAATATTATTTTGGAATATATTAAAATTGACTTAACACCTCAACATTATCTCCCATTCTTTTATCTGTATAAAGATTGTACTTATTGAACCTGTAGCTTCACTGCTATCGATCAACGGTTATTCAAGAAGTAATTCTTAACGAAGAACCACGCCACACATAGCTGTTTGCATGAAACTGTTTAATGTAACGCCTAAATAAAACATTAATAAAAATGAATCTGTAACATCTTAAGCATTTTACTGTTTTTTTTTAGCATTTTACTGTTTATAACAAGCATATATATATATATACATATATATATATTTCTTATTTATCTTTATTTACTTGAAGCCACCATGCCAGTACCACTGGCGTAAATAATTCACATGGATATACTTTATAACACATCAGTGCAATATGTTTTCTTATTTTTGTTTTAAGCCAACAGGAAAAATGAAAATAAAAAACCCTATACTTTGTAATGGAGAATTCTAATAAAGTGTGTTTCTAATTAAATAAACTTTTCCTAAACATTTTTTTAATGGTATTTCTTCGTTTTTTTTTTTTTTTTTTTTTTTTTTTTTTTTTTGTGTGAAAAGGATTAAGATGTAATTATGTACTTCACAATTTATTTTTATAAGAAATTTTTTCTAGACAAATAATAAAGAGTATATTAATTTTAAATTAAAAAAGAAAAAAAAAAAAAAAAAAAAAACATTCTTTTATTCAGTATTAAGTGCTTGTATTTTGCTTGATTTTATACAAGTTTCGTTACACAATAATTAATTAAATGGTTAAAATTAAATATATTTACTTACATAAAAATAATATTCTGCAAAATTAATGCTAAAAATTTTTTTTATTAAACAAAACCATAAAAAAAAGTAGAAGAAGGAAAAAATAATAATAATATATTTGTCAAGGATTAATATATATATATGTATATAAATAAATAAAAACCTTAAATAAAACTGACAAAATATGTATATAATAAATGCATGAGGATTTTCAATTTCGAAATACGATGTTTGTTTTAAATAAAATATCCCAAAATAACATGTTAGTTACTTTTTTACAGTTTTTTAATTATACAATCAACAATACGCGCTTGCAGTTAATTTAATACAACATATATATCAGTTATTTAATTTAGAAATTATAAAAACTTTTTTTAAGAATAATTTTACGTAAAGCAAGTTTGCGCTATAGTTAAAATTTTAAATTATTTTAAACTAGCACGCTACGCGCTCGCAGGTCACAATATTTAAATGAATTTTCAAAAGAATTGAATCACTATTTATTTCATATATCTCATCTATATTAATAAAATCAGACTTTCGTCAGTAAATTTGTCAGAATCAAAAGATTTTGCGATATATACTCGTTTCACACACCATGAAAGCTGAAAATGACTTCAGAAAATTTTGTCTCTCTTTCTTTCTCTCTCTCTCTCTCTCTCTCTCTCTCTCTCTCTCTGTGTGTGTGTGTGTGTCATGGTGTCTGTAATGCTAACTTCGACAAGGCATCACTTGAGAACGGATGTACGGAATTCAACGGCGCTTGGCAGAAACTTAGATCTTTACCCAACTTAAAATTATCAATATTTACGAAATTCCCCACCGTTCCCTCAAAAGCACGTTTGTAAGCATAACTCGGCTCCAAATTACTTCACATTAAAGAAGTTGCACATGGAGAGACTATAATGAGTACAAATAAAACACTATCTGCGATTTGGTAGTTTTCGATTTTTGAAGGGAGGGAGGGGAAAAATGATTTTATGGCGGGAAATTTCGCAAATTCCGGATTTTTGAGTAGAACTCTACAAAAATGGAACAAAGATGTTGAAAAAAGCTAACCGACATTCTTAGAATATTTCCACAAACACAAGTTTGGTTTTTCGTGATTTTTTTTTCGAGGGGGCGAAATCTGGACATCCCTTTTAGCGCTAAATTTGTCTTGAGAAATCTATGGTCATGAATTTTAGTGCTTGAATTGTTTATATACATTCGACACCTAAAGTAATTTATAAAAAGAATTTATAAAAAGTACCCCCGTTCCCTAATTGGGGAACCAGAAGGTAAATACACCTTTGTAAGCATATCTCGGCTCTAAATTACTTCACAGTGAAGAAATTGCATATGAGGAGGTTACACATGAGTACAAATAAAACGTTGTCTGCGATTTAGGACATTTTGATTTCTAAGGAGAGGGAGGGGAAAAATAACTTTTTAGCAGGAAATTTTGCAAATTCCGGATTATATATATATATATATATATATATATATATAAGAGATGAAATAACATAAAATAATTGAAGCTTACAAAATTCTTAACTTAATTTGCAGTATTATACGAATAGTGTATGCAAATTACTATAATCGTTTAATTTATCTTAAAGTTAAATACATAATTAAAATGAATTTAAATTTCAATGTCCGAACAAAATAAATAAATAAATAAACAAGTAAATTAAATTTAAATTAAATTAATAAATAAAAATATTTGAAAATATTAAATTCGATAAAGAAAAAAAAAAAAAAAAAAAAAAAAAAAAACATGAGACATACTTCTTAGCTGCATATAAAGAACCTGTGAAATGTGAACTAGCGCCGCTTTACAGTTAATATTCATAAAATATATATACATATATCATTCCCTTACCTACAACCATTATTATATACGAATTAAAAAAAAAAAAAATAATTTTTTACACAAATGAATGTAATTCAATTATCTGAATTTTCTCTTAAAAAATAAATCATAATTACTTAATCATTTCTTGGCCCTAGTGCTTAATATCTTATGTTAAAAAAAGGGCTTCTGATATATGAAATCATTTCTTCACGCATAAAAACTAAGGTGTCTCAGTAAGGTATTGTTATGCTAAAACAGTGCATAAACACTAAACGCATGCAGTAAACTGACTGTAAAATAATTTTGAGACAAGTGTTCTTTAGAAGCGTTCTTCAGTGCGGAACAAAAAGTAAACAAACATCATTTGTAAATGTTATGATTATATCATCATTCACATATTTCAGTTTTTGAAATTATTATTTACCTTCATGGAAAACTTAGTTTTACCTAAATAGGTTATCGAAAAATACATAATATATATATATATATATATATATATAAACATATATAAATAATAGTTATCGTAATAAAATCTAACCTTTATATTTAGCAATTAATAGATAAAAAACAATACCAACACAGCAAAAATAGAACTGATTGTAACATATAGGTAAGACTTACACAAAAATGTTGCTATACAGATTAAGGACCAATAAGAGACAAAAACAATTTGAATTACTTACGCCGACATGAATAACAATAATAATGAAAAAAAAAAGGACCGTTAAATGTAATGACGGAGAAAGTAAACAAAGGACCACAGAAATAATAATTGAATAAAAATGCTTAAAATTTGAAGTATAAACTCTTCAGGGGGTATGTACTTCATAAAGCAGTGAAAGCTGCATCGTTATCGCGAAACAATATAGCTAATTATAGCAATTTTTATTGTTTCAGCCCCGATCGAAGCAGCAAAACCATATTGAATGAGAAATTAATTAAAATATTAAACTAATTCTTCATGGAAACCAGAGAAAAAATTAGAAAAAAGCACAGTAGCCACATGCAAAGCTTTTAACACAAACATAGGACGATGCCAATAAAAATAAAAACATTGCAAACATCGATTAATCGATAAAGAATGAACAACTGAGCATTTCCATGAACGACAAAGTACACAGAGTAATATTTATTGAGTTAGTGAAAGTATTTTAAAGTTAATTAAAGCTTAAGTTATTAAAGCTTAGTTATTTGTATATATATATATATATATATATATATGTATTTTAATTAAAGCTTAGTTAATTAAAGCTTAGTTATTTGTATATATATATGTATGTATGTATGTATAAATTAAATTTATAATATTTGTAAAATCAGACTCTAATAATGCTAATTTTATAATTATTTTATTAATAATTCCGTCAAATGAAGGGAAAATGTTTTTAAGATGATTGTTTAAACTAAACAAATAGTAAAAACAGGGCAAAATATAAAAAACGCGCTTAAAAATAATTCTGAATATAAATATATAAATAATAGCTGCTAATCTTTTTTACTTTAAAATAAGATTTATCTATACTATTTTTAAAAAGGAATTTTTAGTATTTATATTTGACGATTAAGTAAACTGGAAATAATTAAAAAATAAATAAATAAATAAATAAAAATAAAAAAAATACTCCCGGTTCAGTGTTTCTCGGAAAAAACGAGAAACTTGTCATCTATGATATATATAAATATCATTGTTTTCCCTTTAAAATTTTAAAAAATAAACACGTCCAACTAAAATCGATTACAGAAATATTTTTTGGGAATTAAAAAAAAAAAAAAAAAAAGGCGAGAATGCAAGAATTAAAAAAGAAAGGGAAAAAATTACAATTTGGAAAACTAAACCTTAACTCATTATAATATAATTCTTTTAATATTAAATATGATGACTATTTTTACTTTCTCTTACCCATAAGGTAGAGAAAGTATTGTTTTGGGGTCAAATTTACGAACGCGAGATTTTGTTATATTTACACGTTTTGAGGTCCCCTGAATACGAAAATCATGTTTTTAGCAAATGGTCTGTGTGTATGTCTGTGTGTCTGTGTGTGTGTCTGTGTGTGTGTCTCTCTGTGTGTGTGTGTGTCTGTGTATGTGTGTGTGTCTGTGTGTCTGTCTGTTATCAGCATATCTAAAAAAAAATTATGGCAGAAAGTTCAAACTTGGTATTCTAAATCTGTGTCAAATAGAGATGCTACAGTAAGTTTTTCGTTAAGGTCAGGCAAATGGTTCGTGTACAGGGACAATCAAGATAATTCTAATACATAACGTCTATGGGGGGAATTGCAGGAAAGTAGAGTTTAACGTTTATAGACTGCACTAAACCAAATGAAACGAATATATATTTTTGTAATAGAGATAGTTAACTGGGATTTTTTTTTTTTCTGTATGTAGGAGCCTCGCCTCCCCCCCTGGGGAGGAAGTCCCCCCTCGAGGGGAGTAAATTTTCATGATGGGTATCTTTCAAAAGAGCTCGCCAATACCTTTAAAACGAATGGTTGAACCATCGATCTGCGACAATTTATAACAAAGTTATCGATTTTTCTTTATTTTAACGAAAGAAAAAACTTAGAAAAAAAATCGTACTTTTTTTTTTTTATATTAAGAATAAAATGGACTTTTTTGGATATTTGGTCTTATACACTTCTCTAATACGGAAATCGTCTGCCTTATCATAAAAGATAATTTTTTTAAATAATAATTTTAATAAATTATTTTTTAAAAATATATTTATTTTTTAATAAATGAATTAAATTCTATATAAATGTAGGTACATTAATGAAACGGGGGGTTGAGGGGGGCGGTAGCCCCCTCACACAGAACTGATTATCATATAAAACTCTTCAGAAGCCTAATATGAATTGTTTAACATAGGTTTACATAATAGTACTCGTTATCTTACCTATTAATCTGCAACCTGTATTTATAGTATTGAATTTCAGGGTAAGAGAAAGTCGTGTGAGTGACACACAAGATTATTTTTAAATATTAAAACTTTTTCAACAGATTACTTTCTTTAACTAAAAATTAGAAATTTCTATCATGGTGTTTTACTTGTCATCAGTGGTAAGAAAACGGTCTATTTGCAATAAATTACCCATACGAACGAGACAGTCACAACATCAAGAAATCTATAAAATTTCACGAAAAAAAAAAAAAAAAAAAAAAAAAAATCACACAGGAAAATCCTTCTCTAGAAATGTTCAAGTATGTAATATTTCATATTACGGATGTGCAAAAATTTAGATATTATTAAATATGCAATATAATGAAATTTAGTTTGAAAAGAGCTGTTTAATTTTGCTTAATGTTTGCATATTTCTATATTTACGTTACTTATTTTAATCGACGTAAATTTATTAATACATTTAAATATATTCTTTTTTATTTCAATTTTATTTCATGACCATTTCTATGGATTGGATAAAGATGGATACGGATTAAATATTTAACCACTTATCTTATCATATAATTATTTAAATAAATGAGTTTAAAAAATATTAATACACAGCAAAAAAAAAAAAAAAAAGTTAAAAGTACAGGAAAAATCTGGCGTCTGGGGTACAAGTATTTCTCTGTCAAATATTCAGTTTATAACCGTAAAATTGTATCACTGACATATATTTTACACAGGAATCCTAAAAATCAATCAGGTTTTTTGTTAAAAAGTACAATTTTCTCCTGTATATTTGACGGAGAAATACTGGGACCCCAGCGGCCAGATTTTTCCTGTACTTTTAACTTTTTTTTTTTTTTTTTTTTTTTTTTTTTTTTTTTACAGTGTAAAAGCTTAATAAGATAAATAAATAAATTAATTAACTCATGAGACTACAAGAGTAAACTTAAAAATGGGCAGTATAGAAATTTCATAATTTTGACTCCAGTTAAAGAAAACGAATTTAAATTTCTTGAAAGAACAAGTGAAATATAAATTGATTCAACGTTGAATAAAATTAAATGCATTCAGTACATAATATTTATAAAAGAAAAGAAACGCTTCTTTATAGAAATTTAATAAAAGAAAAAAAAAAAAAAACACACAATGTTACTTTTAAATAAGTACTAAAAAACTGATGTTTCCAAATCATTTCTATTGATTACATTAAAATCCTATTCTGGGAAAGAAAAAATCATGAAATATATATTTCATAGATAAATTTACTTGGGATGTTATCGTAAAGCATATAAAGAGTAGAGGAAGTGTTCATTAAATTGGTCATTTTCAAGACTTTATTTTATTTTTCAGAAATCCTTGAAACTTTTTTAAATAATTCTACAAATCCTTAAAAGCTTAAAAGTGCATCGTTTTTAATTAAATGTCGTTGTTCAGATTTCGAAAACTTAATGACATACAATTTTTCTTCATTTTGTAAGGTGGGAAAATGACTTCATTATAATTATTAGAAAAATAAAATAAAAATAAATACATAAATTTTAAAAGCCAAATGCATCTTCTAAAAGAAAAAGGTTTTAATACTTTTAAAATAAAAATGAAATTTATATATTTTTTATGACAAGCTATATAATTAGATGGAGATCTCATGTGACTCATTAAAGTAATTCTAGTAACTAACATAATCAAATACAATCAACAAAGTGTAAATTATCCAATTATTAAACGCTTTTAAAATATTACATATTTATTTAATTTAATTTAATTTTAATTTTAATTTTATTTAATTTTCTTTCTTTCTTTTATTATTTTTTTCATAGAGAGTGCCGTACAAGTATTTACTATTAATATTTCAAAGTAAATATATTAAACAAGTAACGATAACTTTTTTGCCTATGTTTAAGTATAAATTTGCAATTATTGTGAGACTATTTTATTTTAATTTTATATAAATTGTCTAAATTATAAAGTTTAAAGAAAATTCATGATATATTAAATTACTTCTTTCTTCTTCATACTTAAGTGTCTGTCATAACTTTGGATTACATGTTATCAATATATTTTCAAGTTTTAAGATTTCCTAACAAATCTGTCTGCCTATGTGTCTATATGCATGCCTATGTTAAAGAAGATTTTGGACGCTATATCTCACAAACCATTGAACAATGTTAAAAAAAAAAAAAAAAAAAAAAAAAAAAAAAATCTATGTTTTTATTGTTGATGATAAAATGTTATAAATTTAACCGCTTTGATATTTAATACTGCGAAAATTTGTTGTAAATAATTTGCCACGAAACTGTTATCGATAACAGAGCTAATTCCTTCTGTTTTTCTTGCGAATATATATATTCAAATGTAAAAGTGAAAATTTTCTCTAATCTCGTATACTTTGTTCATTGGAATTATGGCCCTTTAAATATCGGTTTTATAATTAAATAAATATTTGGTTTTTATAATACTAAATTAAACATTTGTATTGTTATGTACACAGGGATGAGTATTTTCCTTTTTTTTTTCACCGTCATTTTTATACTATTATATCTATTCTTTATCATAGCGGATAACATTTTTAACTTTTAAATCTGAATTGTAAGCGGTATTTTTAAAATGGAATATGTTATATATTTTTTCGATAATTAATATTACCGAAATCAGCCGTGAAAATTTTCCAGTTTAAAGTCTCCCTTGAAAAACGGGAGACTTGACACCTATGCTATATAATCTCAAAAATTTGCTTTAAAATACCATGCATTTTTCTGTATAGAAGTATTAGTGTAAAAATAAATAAATAAATAAATACTTATCGCTAATTTCATATTTATACATCATACTTATAAAATAGATACTCACTGATTATTATTCTAGAAATATATAGACGTTTCTAATTTAACCATATTACTTATCTGCGGGATTTTTAGTAACGAATTTAAGCGTGTATGATGTAGTGAAACTCGAAAACCGTTGCTTTAATTGTTCCAAACCGTTTTAAAACAAATTTTCAAAAGAGACCCAGCTTAAATTGGTGTTTTTGTATTTTACTTTCTTCTATATTCAATAGATGGAAGTATTAGATTTATAAAAAATTTCTACTTCCGATATTTCATGAATTTACACGTTTTGAGAGATACAGAACACGATTTGACCATTTTTTAGATAATGTTTGCCTGTCCGTCCATCCGTCTGTCTGTGCGTGTGTAACAAAAATTCTGTGGCGAGTGTATCTCAAGAGCTAATTCAAAGGATTGAATATAAATTTATAGGTAGATGCACACTATTTGCTGTTGATATGAATCGCCCAAAAAGTGGCACTGCTATACAGCAGTTTCTACAAT
This sequence comes from Salticus scenicus, assembly GCA_963930645.1. Taxonomy (NCBI): domain Eukaryota; kingdom Metazoa; phylum Arthropoda; class Arachnida; order Araneae; family Salticidae; genus Salticus; species Salticus scenicus. The sequence continues at coordinate 232,961,113 of OZ005649.1, forward strand.
TTCAGGGAAGCCTCTATATCTAGATCTACTGCACGGAATTGCATATTAATTTATATGCAGATGCACCTTGGCATAGCTTAGTCTTATAGCTCTTGATATCAATACACATCAGTTGGCGCAGCACCGCGATTTCCACAATTAGGTAATTCCACCACAGGCTAAGGCTACGTCTCAGAAACTACTGCACAGAATTGTATATAAATTTTGTATGTAGATGCATCATGACATAAATTAGGGACTATAAGCTTTTGATACCAATCGCTCAATAGGATGCGTTGCTATACATCCATTTCCGCAATTTCAGAGAATACTATATCTGAGGTTCTATTATACATAATGAAATAAAACCCGATATGTCAGAAATCCATTATGAGAAACTCATTCAATTTGGATGCATATCGACTTACAGGCGACACTTCTACACTGCGGTTGTTTTCGAGATGAAGAAGGCTAGATCTCAATTTATATGACATATAACAATATGAAACTTGATATGTAAGATAACATTATGAAAACGTATTTTTAAGATGCCATTTATAGAGAATAAAACTGCCGTTATTTGTATATTTCGTGTTAGTTTACTCTAAGAGGAAATTTCTCTGGATTTATCATGATAGGTAATTTTAATAAATATTAGTTTAATAAATTATTCTTATTGAGTGAATGTGTATGGAAAATTATAAAAGAAAGACTTCTATTAGCCTCAACATCCTAGGTGATTTTTTTTTTTTTTTTTTTTTTTTTTTTTGTACCATTACATAATATTATGACAGTTTTTTTTTTTTTTTTTTTTTTTTTTTTTTAACCATAAATGATTAATTTAAATAATCTCCAGGACGGTTAGGGTTTCGTTTACCGTTAGTAAGTATTTGAATAATCTTTTACACTTTTATTAAAAGATATTTGAATTTTAAAAATTTATTTCATTTTCTAACACTCTTAGAAACTTACTTTCAACGTGACACTTTATTTATTTTATCGCTCCTTAGATTTATTCTATCGTTAGTTATTTAACTATGCGGAATCTAATCTATTAAATGTTTGAAACCTTTTTCCTTTAATTAATTCTAAGGATTGAATTCATAAAATTTCTCAATATCTCAAGAGATAAACTAGAATTAATTTTATTTTCTATAAAATATTAATATATGTGTTATGACATATTTTACTAATTTGCAAACGTCTTTTATATATTAGAATATGTGAAAGATGTTTATTGAAAGGTACTCTTTATTTTCTTGGGAAAAAAAATAAGTAAGGTAAGCGCTATGTAAGCAGTTGTTCTTGAAAATAAGAAGTTCTGTACGAACGACTTATCGATAACTTCCATAACTAGGTGTTTAATGAATGCAAAAAATATAAACTGTTGCAGGTACATGCATAAAGTGTCGTAACTGCGAAAGAGAATCTTTCTAAAAGTTAGAAAAATTTGTTCTATTAAAACTTGTAATGGTAGACAAAAAAATTTGCGACTAAATTTGTAATATTTTTAATTTATATTTTGGCTATATTAGTTACATTTGAAAATCTTACCATGAAAACTAAAATGAAAAAAAAAAAAATAAATAAATAAATAAATAATAGGATTTATATTTTTATATTGTGTTAAAAAAATAAGAAAAAAAAATAAAAATTAAGCAGTAGCATTTTATTTGATGTTGAAAAAAAATAATTCTGTAATTAATAAATTATTTTATTTTTGCAAAATGTGTACTGTTGCGTACTTGAGGTTCGTGAAATGTGTGTGAAGGAAAAACGCATATCGTAGAGTCGTAAAAGTTTATTCACAGAACGTTCCAGAAGATTACAAGTCTGTAAACCAAGAAAATAAACACTATTTTCACCAGAAAAAGCAGCTTAAATAACAACGGACAACAATCAAAGCATAGAATGAACTGTACTATAGCCCTAACAGACTGTACGCTGTAATAAGAGACCTAGTCATGAACTCTTTACAGTAAATCGTTTGACATGAATCTTACAGCTAGGTCCGCGATGTAATTCCCTTAATTACCCCCGTACAATACGAGAATTATCCATTAACTTCTGCAAAAATCAAATTAGAGCTTAATATTAAGCTATCGATAATAAAGATTTTTTCACCAAGACCTCCAAAAAAGTTGCCAAGGAGCGATAAGTTGCTAAATTAAGAGCCTGTATTGGTGAGTTTAATTGGTTTTTAAAGGAAAATGAACTATTTTAACACAAAAAGACACACGAAATGCAAAAAATTAAAATTTATAATCCGACTAAGCATCTTCGAATGCAATTACATAAAAATAACTACTATTATTTGAAAATAACTAACGTTGCTCACCTCCCAAAGACTGCACGTCCTGATCTATGCAACCCTTGGTCAGGAGAAAAAAATAACCAAAATATACAATCTAGAATACAAAACCTAAGTTTTATATAACAATAAATAACAATATTCTTCGACCACATTTGATGAAACCATGGAAGCATCTGCGCGAGTGCTAACTCAACGAGTCCAATGCTAAAATAGGGGTGACTGTCATCTGACTCAGGGAAAATGAATAATAACACAGCGCGGAATTACTGGATGTTTTCCAAATTTCAAACTGTCGGACAAGCTGGCATCCCTCCAAAATTTTGGTCGCGTCCTCACTGCTAGTTTTCGGATATGTGGCCGCACTGTATTGAGTGCAAAATTGTGACATCAGCGAACCAACAAACTTTCATTTATTTTATTGATAACATATACATGAGATTTGTATGCTTGACTCTCGAAGCCCGCTTGTAAATTTTCGTCAGATAAAGACAGATAGCACATGACAGAATTACAGTACGGAGAATTGAAAAAACACCCAGGACCAGCACGAGAATCGAACCCGCTCTCCTACGCTCGAATGCGATTAGCAGTGTGCTGACATAATCACTCAGCCACTGAGTGCTCCAAACTTTCATTCCAACATCTCGCTATTTAAACACCTCCAAAATTTTCATCTCTACAACTAATCGCATTCAACCATCTTTACTCAATTTGCGTAGATTCTAATTCTCTCTTAGCTACTCCATGCCAACCTAAAATCACCCCAACTCTATAACTTCAATTTATCACTTTCGCCGCTACCATCAACACTTGTACTGGGCCCAGTTTCTACTTTTCCCACCTCTGATCAAATCTCACTGATTACCTACGGCAACATCCTTTTACCTGAACTCGACGCTACATCCCTCGCCAAATTAAGTATTTGCATTATTTAAAAAAAATATAAATAAGTACAAATACTTATGTGCAAATATTTCCATTACACATACATAAATTAAGAAAGAAAAAACTACCGTTAAATAAGGCTAGTCAGTCCTAATGCACAAAATTCGGCTTTGATGAATGAGTTTTGGTAATTCTAACAAGGTCTATATTAAGTTTTTTTTAGGACTGTGTAAGGACTGTCCCAGTTACACTGCAGCTTAAGAGAGAGTTTTTTACGTCGATCGGGTTCCATAACCAAACTTTTCCTTCTTCCTTAAATTTTTTATGTGTAGCCTTCAGGTCATATCACGTTTTCAGTCTCTCCATTACCTTGTGAATCCGCTCCCAATCAAAGTTGTGAATGACTTCAATTCGGGCCTGGGGATCTTGGATATACTCATCTGGTGATGAATACGCATCAGGTGGTTAACCAAACAGGACAACACATGAAGACAAAGTTCATGTCCATACAGCATCTGCGCTGGAACATTGCCTGTTGTTTCATGGATAGCATATCGATAAGAAAGCAAGAATGGCAACTTCAAGTTACAATCTTGCTGGTCCTTTGATACTAGAAGAGAGAGGTTATTCAGGATGGTGCGGTTAAACCTCTCAACCATACCGTCCAACTCTGGATGTAGGGCCGTTGTCTGATTTTGTTTATGCTATGTAGCTGACACAGTTCTTTGAATACCGTAGAGGTGAATTTTGCACATTTATTTATTTAAGACAAATACCAGGATTTAACAATCAAGTCATTAGCTTTCTGTCCTCCCAACATTTTTTTCAACAATACAATTAAAACATTTAAGTAAAAACAAGTGTCAATATATAAACTGCCCACTGAAGATCCAGAGTCACACAGACATAAAACCTGAGAGTTTTTCAGTCCAATTATAAAAAGATGGGTATTGAGACAATCGTGTTCTGCTAAAAGACGGAATGTGGCAACTTCGTGGGATGTCCGGAATAGACGTTCCACTATCACAGAGATGTTCCCAGGCCATTCCCCTAGCTATCGTAGCCAAATCTAATTTAAATGTTTTCTCAAATTCCATTTTGATTAGACGTTTAGCAGAATGAAATGTCAAAGGATGATTTTGTCTCTGCAATACAGCAGTAACTTTCTTTGCGATAAAATCAGCTACTTCATTACGTTCCACTCCACAGTGGGAAGGAACCCACTACAACACCACAAAATTAGCAAATGATTTTAAAAGAGACCTCCCAAGCAGCACCGAAACGTTCTCTGAACGTTCAAAAATTGTTCTGCAAACACGTTCTAAGAACGTTCACTCTGAACGTGTTATAGACGTCTATCTGTCCATCTTGAAGACGTACAATAGTACGGTTCAGAGAACGTTCAATGAACGTGTAACTATCACCATCGGTGTTATAAAAGCGTTCTGAGAACGTTCTATGTACACGGTCTCAGAACGTTCCAAACGTTTTTAGAACGTTTTCAAAACGCTATACACATTTTCAGAACGTCCTAGAAAACGTACTCTAAACGTTCTAAAATAGTGTAGAAACGTTCTGAAAACGTTCTATACACACTTTCTCACAACGTTATGTAAACAATTTTTTAACGTTTTTTGTACATGCTAAAAATGTATTTCATGTATAATAAAATGGAAGAACTCGCAACAATTGTTCCGGGTCGAAGACACGGCCCTTCGTCAGACGAACATAGTAGGCACGAGTGCTGATAATACAAGAGCTACGTTGGAATTTTTTTTTTTTTGTTTGCAGCAATTGTGTCTACTTTGTTCGGTTGATGAAGGATTGTGTCTTTTCTCGACCCGAAACAATTGCTTCGAGTTCTTGAATGTTATAGTGTGTTTTCAAAGTTTTGCACTTGTTAGTTTCTTTCTTTCTTTCTTTTTTTTTTTCTTTTTTACCTTCCTTTCCTTATTTAACTTATTTATCTTTTCTTTTCTTTTTTTCCTTTTAGTGTAGTTATTTTATCATTTTTTTTTTTCATAAATATTTGTCTTAGTTTTATAAAATTTTACATACATGTATTGAAATATGGTACAACAAAAGATCAAGTATTTTGAATGTTCTGGATAAATATTTGAATTCAAAAACAAATAAATAAGTAAATTCAAGATTTGGAATATTTTGAAAATTTTTATGATATATGCCCTTGCTAACTAATTATTATTCCCTCCCCAGATTTTGCATCATTATAATTTAACAATAGAATATAACCATACTTGGATATTAATTTTAATAAGTTAAGCAAAAAAAAAAAAAAATTAAAAATATTTTTATGCCTAAATTTTGAAACTTACTGCAAACTTTTAGCATTCAAACACAAAAATATTTTATTAAATTTTAAATTATCAATGAAATCTCAAATTAATGCCAATATATGTTACATATTCTATTTTTAAACTATAATAATGCACAATCAATGGAAAACAAAAAATAAAAATTAGTTAAAAGAAGTACACAATTGTACACAATTAAAACAATAAACTGTTTTCTCGTTTTCTCTTTTTCCACATAATTCTTAAACAAATAAACACAGAAGTATAAAATTTGGATAGCATGTTTTATTAAATACCATGAATCGAATTTTATATAACTTTAGCATAAGTAATAATTTTTAAACTAAAAATCAGTAAATTTTTCTCAAAAGTAAACTTTGAAAAAATGAAAAATTTCAGCATTTTTAGAAAAGAAAACTTGTGCGTCTTCATTTGTCTATAATGCATCATTAACACAATTTTCCTTAAGTTTCTTTACTAAAATTGTTGAAATTTTTCATTTTTTCCAAAGCTTACTTTTGAGAAAATTTAAGAATTATTACTTTAAAATTATTGCTTGTGCTAAAGTTATGTAAAATTCGATTAATGATATGATAACGAACATGCCATCCAAATTTTATGTCCATGTGTTTATTTGTTTAAAAGGTATGCACAAAAGAAGAAAATGGGAAAGCAGTTTTGTTCCTTTAATTTTGAACAGCGGTGTACTTTAAATACGTTAAAAAAAAATAAAAAAAAAATATTTTTTTTTTTATTATTTATTTAAATAGATTCAGTGAAATTTACTTAATATTTTCATATTTCAAATCATGCGTATGCAAAATTTATTTGAATTATTGATTTTGAGTTTATAAATTTTACATACACCATGCAGTGACGCATAACAGTATAAAATGTGGTAACAGGTTTTGAAAAATAAATAAATAATTAATTAAAAGTTTATTTTGCAAACAAAACAAATAATAAAATAATAATAATAAAATACAACTGTCTAAAAAACGTTCTTTGAACGTTCTAAAATTATATTAAATATATATTGTTTGTTTTTATTTTCTTTATTATTATTTTATTTTCATTTTATTTCTTTACTTTATTTCATTTTCTTTTATCCTTTTTTCCCCTCTCTTGTGATTTTTTTTGTTCGTGTGTGTGAGAATAATTGACTTAATTTTGTAAAATTTTACGTACAGGCATTGTAATATAACAAGATCAAGTATTTTAAGCTTTCTGGAAAACTATAATTAAAAAAATATTTAACTCAAAATGTTGATTTTTTTTTTTTTTAAGGTTTAAGATTATTGCTGACTAATTATTATTTTTTCCTTCCTTTTACATTATTATATTTTAACAATAGAAACTAACCGTATTTGCGTCATTAATTTGAGAATTCGTTGTTAAGTTAAAAATTGCAAAAATATTTTTATGTCTAAATACTGAACCTTATTGCAAACTTTGGCATATAAACACAAAAATATAATTAAAATTTTAATTTATCAATGAATTCCCAAATTAATAATCAGATTTGTTATATATTCGATTGTTAAACTAAATAATGTACGATCGATGGAAGAAATAAAAATATCTAAGAGAAGTATTTTAAATAATTTCAATATAATATTATTATTATTATTTTAAATATAAAAAGGTTCTATGAAGTTTTCCCATACAATGTTTAAAAAATGCAATTTTGCTGCCAGAAATTCTTTGTAATGACAGAAAAATACGTTTTGTCAACGTAATTTTTCCGTAATATACGACTTTTTTTTTCAAATTACAGAGAATTTCTCGAGACAAAGTTGCATTTTTTTAACAGTGTACTTAATATCTTTACATTTCAAAACATGTGTATGTAAAATTTTATTGAAAATATTGATTTAAAATTTATAAATTTTACATACACATGCATTGAAATATAACAACACAAAATATGATAAAATTTCTTAAAATAAAAATTAAATTATAAAACTTCAATTATAAAACCTTTAAAAATATACCTGCTAATTTCCCACCTGTTTTTACATACTACAGTGTTACAATAAAATCTAAACATATACACAAATCCATCTAACATTAAACTGTAGTAACATAAAATCGAACGGAAAAAATATGAAAAGTAGTTAGCGTGAAATATGTAAAATATTAAAGTTTTCAAATTTAATTTTGATTAAATTTATATGGTTTTCGAGAAATTTTAATTTACTTAATTTTGTTACATTTCAATGCAACATATAGGCAAAATTGTACAAATCTTTGTCAGGAAAATGTGTGAAGTAAACTTATCTGTATGGATTATCCAGAAAAAACATTTATATCCAAATGTTAGGAAGTAGGAACTCTTTCAAACACAATGAATATGTAGATTGTAGAAGGAGAATGCACCTTGGACCTTGAAGTGTCTGCGCTGCGGATACATCAACTGGCCAACCCGATGAGAATTTTGCGGTTTGGCGATTTTTTCGTTTTTTAAAATTCAATATTTCAAAAAAATTGTAATTTTTGTATTATTGTTGGAGTAGAAATTTATTTTTGTTATATATATATATATATATGTATATAGACGGTCATCAATTAGAACTCTTCTTTCATTTGCCAGACCCCTCCTTTCTCAACCCAAATAAATAAATAAATAGATAAAAATAAAATTAAAATTACTCTTGAATTATATATTATCAGTATTTAAAAAAGACTGTTTAAAGAAAGTTTTTTTTTTTTTATTTAAATATTAATAACTAGCAAACCCGTGCGAAATATTCGAATTTTATTTCTTTTCTTATTTACCTTTAAAATTTGAAACTCATAAATGTTATACCAATTTCACCACCTAATTAAAATTTTAATTTACCAGAAGTCAAATTATTAGTAAAACCAAATTTATATTCTACAATAGTGAAACCAAAATCATTCAAAGAAAGGTTTGCAAATAAAATTTATGGTTCATGACCCAATTTGCATACTTTCACAGGCAGTACAGTTTAATATATAGGACTCCCACGACGCCTTTTAAATTTTTGTCGTCATGTTGGCGATGACTTTTTATTATTATTATTTTTTTAATAAATAAGAAAATAAAATAAAATAATTCTATTTTGTTTATATTTTTTATGATCGTGTTTTTTTTTAGTTAATTTATGACACAGAATTTCATATTCTATATATATATTTATAATATTGCTAGGTTTAAAATGACGCTTGCAAAGATTCTGAAGAAACAACAGTTAAAAATACATTTTATTCGTAAAATAATCTCATCGGACCAAAGTCGACATTTTTTCTTATTAGTCCATTGAGCTATATCCGCGTGCTTAAATATTGTTCATGTACAAATATTATTTTTTTATCCTCGCGTTTCGTATCGTTTCGACAAAAATAATTGAAACTGGTCCACGTTAGAGAAATATTATATAGATAATTTGGTGGAACACTCACACGGCCTAGCATTTGAATACTATAAACGCAGATTGCAGAATAAAGTTCTAGATAACAAGTACTATATATAAATCTGCGTTTCAAAAATGTCAAGTTTTAGGAACAGATATTATTTGACGAATAACTCTCTCAGTGAGGAGGGGGGGGGGACCCGTTTAAATATATTTCCTAATGCCTACTATAAATAATTCTTGGCTGTTCTTAAATTTAAAAGTTCATTTCAAATTATTCAGTCAACTTTGACCCACAGCACTCTTTGAAGCTTTTAAATCTTGAACAAATATTTTAAGTAGCAACCTCAGGATAAACTTCAAAATAGAAAATTTGAATTGTCTTCAAATACTTGTTTTAAAATTAGCTGATAACAGACATACACAAAGATTAACCGTTAAAAATTTTATTTTAGTATTCAGGGAACCTCAAAACCCGTAATTATAGGAAAAACAAGCCTTAAAATTTCCACTTTAAAAATTTCTTTGTTCACTGTATAGGTATGAAGAATTAATTTTCATTCCTATGTAGCCTTGCATGGGGAATGACTTTCATACCATATTTTAGACGAAACATGCTTTTATGCTTATAAAAAATATATGTTCATTTCATTTTGTTTAGTAGACGCTATAGATATTAAGCTGTAAATAGTAAAAAATTTCGCCCACATACCTAATGTATTTGAATTCTCTTGGATGTCCCTGTACACGAAGTATTTGCTTGATCTCAAGGAAAAGCTAAGTGCAGCATCCCCTTACATGATTCAGATGTAGAATACTAAGTTTTTACATTCTGGAATTATTTGTTTTTGAAATGTGCTGATAACTGGCATACACATACAGGCATACACAAAGACACACACACACACACAGACAGATCAAATACAAAAACCTGATTTTTGTATTCAGGGGTCCTCAAAATGTGTAAATATTGCAAAAATTCAGTTTCAAAATTTGACCTAAAAACAATACTTCCGGGTCAAATTTTGGATTTTTCTTATCCATATCTGTGGATGAGAGAAAGAAAAGAAGGAAAAATATAAGCAATAGTTAAGGAGAGGAAAAAAATAGCCAAATTAGCGAGAAAGCTGCCAAACCGTTTGACTTCCTGTTCCTGTAATAGCAGATGCTTGCTTATCGTTAAGTTAAAGCGCGAAAATTTTTGTCACATTCTGCAATTCTGTTGATGCTGTGCAGACCAAACTTTGGGCAGTTTGCTGATCAAGCACTATATTACTTATTCAATAACATCCGTGATTAGTTTTTTGTATCTAAACTCTGGGTCTGGGGAATGCATAAGATTTTCATGACAGAAAACAATCATTTTTATGCTATGTACAAGATCTTAGAAAATGTATTTTTCTAAGGGTTTATTATTATTATTATTATTATTACAAATGAAAAAAAAAACGGTAAATTTGTTTTAAATCATCAGAAAACGATGGTTCAATTATTCGTTTTAAAGGTGATATCGAATTCTTTTGAAAGAAAATCATAGTGAAATTTTTATCCACCCCTCCCCCATCCCCCAGGGATGATGTATACTTATTCCTAGGGGGAAAAACAATGTCCTAAGAACAATAAAAAAAATCTGTTTGACTATTACTCGTTATACAGCCAAATTGAATCAATAATATATATCAAATGTATGTCACACAGAAGGTTTGGTGAGAAAATATATTACAGAAGCTGATAGATAGCCTTTCTGCGAATGGAAAATATTGGAACGTGGCAGTGCCACCTGCCGTCCGATATGCACCCAAAGGAAATCTGTAGAGTTTTACGTAATATTAATTTCACGTACCAAATTTACAACATTTATAAATCACAGAAGTTGAGATTTTTCGTTTCCGTTACGAGATTCAATTGCAACATAGCCACGCCACCTGTTGGCCGATGTGCATCCAAAATGGACCAATAAAGCTTTACATAAAATCGATTTCACTTATAACTTCAGTGTATCACAAAATTTAAGTGTTAAATCACAAGAGTTAAAATATTGCCTTTCCGTTAAAATGATTAAATTGCAGATTAGCAACGCCACCTGTTGGACAATGTATACATCCAAATTGTATTAGCAGAGGTTATGATGATATATGCCAATATATCAAGTTTAATGCATTTGTACACTATAGAAGCTGAGATATAGCCGTCCCATAAATGGAGGGTTTCATTGCATAGCAGCGCAATCTATCGGACGATATATCCCAAATGAAATTCAAATAAACTCTAATTTAGGGCAAGATCTAATTCTGTAACAAGTTTCGTTGAATTCCATACATTGATTCATGAAATACAAAATCCACAAAAATTTTCCATGAGTTTAAAATTTTGTAATTTTTTTTCACCTCACCGCTACTGATTCATGAGAAGCATTCTTTACTGACGTGCTAACAAAACGTTAAACTGAAAATGTAAAAAATGCTCTATTCTCTATCATGCTAAAAATTATAAATTTCGAATAACTTACGAAGTTTTTAAATTAGAATGTTTCAAATCTCTCAATAGGATTCTTATCAATATCATAAGTGATATTTTAAAACTGGTCCGATCTCTCTGCAATCATTTGTTCTTGAGATATCGTGTACATGGACTAACTGGCTATCACACTAATAGGTGCCGATACACATTAACAGATACCATGCCAACCTTTTGACTCAAAAAAATCAAAATCTGAAGTCAAAAATTTTCATGATTAACCTAGTTTTCCAACCAATAGTACTAAAAAGTCATTTTGTCATATTCGTTATAATTACACTGTTACAGAACGTGTTATGACGGTGTTACACTTGAACGTTCTATATAGAACTAGAATTGTACGTTTTATAGATGGTACAAATCAAACATTTTCAGAACGTTCTAAATAATACTATTTCTGAACGTGTTTTAGAACGTTCTTTTGACACGAAACACGGTTTTTGAACTATTGAAACCGTTATTAGACGTTCACAGAACGTTCCTGTGCTACTTGTGCTACAGACAAAATGGCGTTTAGAATTACAAACATTATTATTGGAGATGGCCTGTTGTACATCCTTGGAATCTAATAGGATTACTACACTAGTGAATTCTTGTTTCAAAACTATAATTTGTTTCAGGGCAATGAAAATAGTCTCTAATTCTCCATCAAAACTTGTAGTGTCACTTCCAACGGCTTTGTAGAAAGTAAAGTGCTCACAAAATACACCAGAGTCAGTACCATTACATTTCTGAAACATTGGACCATCTGTGAAGACCTAAGTCCAATGACTAACGGGATATCTATTTTGAATAGTAAAAAAAAAGAATAGACCGGGTATGAGAGTGGTTCATGTTTTGTTTATCAATCGGTAGGTCTAGGTCGAGAAACACACGGAGTTCACAGAAGTCAAGGGGGCACCACGGACCATCTAACAACTCAGCTTCACGGATAATGTCAATCTTCTCTGCGATCTGAAAGCAAATTTGGCTAAAACTATGTTGGGTCTTAAGTTTTCTCCGCTTTTTGCAATAATAGTCCCTCCAATAGCAGACGAATGGGAGCCTATACAGCTTTTGCAGAAGGATTCCAGATTTTCGGTATATTTTTGTGTTTTATTGGGTGAAGTTTGGTCAATAACTGCATCGCTACAATAAGAGTGGACTTAACTGCCCCAGCGATTTAAAGCTTAGCTTGCTTTTGACTACGTTCTAATTTATAAATAGTAGAATCAGAAGCTGAAACAAGGACCTCGTTACAATAGGAAAAGAGAAGTTTGATATACAATTTGTAACAAGTGAGAAGATTATTTCTACTACAACTTGATGTTCGTACATGATCGATATGAAGCGATGTGTCATACCTTGGTATCCATTGCTGCACAATAATCTCTGCAACTGTGCATGCCTTTTGATCGGAAATTGGATACGCCTCAGACCACTTGGTGAAATAGTTCATATAAATGAGGATGAACTTTTCGCCTTTGGAGTTCCCTGGAAAAGACCCAAGACGTCGAGTGCGATTCGCTCAAATAATGCTCCCACATTATACTGATGTCTTCCTCGGCTTCGCTCTGTCGTAATGGGGCTAAATGTGGAAATGTTATGCCATCTAGGTCTGTTGCTGGTTGTTTCCATGAACTGCAGTATTGGCTTTATGTCAGGATTTTCTAACAGGACTTCTCTAACTTCCTTATCTCTCCACAGATCTTGTATCGATGGCGATGAAACTGTAGCTAGGCCAGCATCTGGAATTATCAGCTGATATATCACTTCAGATCTAGAGCAGTACTTGCAGTTTTTAGAGCCAATCTGCCGAGACAAGGCATTTCCATGTAGAGCACATTTACGATGACGTATTTCGAAGTCATATATTCGTATTTCGAAGGCATTGTATCGACCTGTAATCTGGCCTTCCGTATTCTTAATATTTAGCAACCACATTAAAGATGTGTGGTCTAGCCAGAGCAGAAATCTTCTGCGATAGAGATAATAATGAAAATAATCTATGGACTTTACGATGTCGAGTAGTTCTTTCCTGGTGGTACAGTATTTTTGGTACGGTTTAGACAAACATTTACTCCAATAGGCATTGACACGTTCTTAGCCGTCGACTTCTTGCGACAGAACAGCATTGACACTTTCGTAGCTTGCAGCAATGTCTAATAGGAATTGTTTGTCGGGCTGTGGATAAATCGAAATATGCGAAGATGTTACAGTTCATTTAAGTCTTTTCATTGCTTTTTCACACTCCTTTTCCCACACGATAATTTTTGACTTGTGGGGAGGTCTGGAAATACAAAAGTCCTTCGTGAACTGCCTGTAATATTTACATAATCCCAGAAAACTTCGTAACTGACAGACCTTTTCAAAACAACATAATTCTCGACTGCAGACATCCTCTCGGGATTAGTTCTCACTCCTTCAGCAGCGATTATATGGCCGATATAACTCACTTCAGGACGGAACGAGATGCACTTGCTAGGATTCAATTTGAGTTTAGCCATTCTGAGTTGTTCCAGCATCTTACGGATGTTTCTTAGATGTCCTTTAAAAGTACGCCCCGTAATGGTAATATTGTTAAGGTACACAAGGCAGGGTTCATATATATTTTTTTTTTAAACACCGTCTCCATCATGTTGCAGGTGCATTACATAATCCAAATGGCATCACTTTATATTGCCACAATCCTTGTCCTGTAATGTATGCAGTCTTCTCACGGTCGTCCGGCAGTAACTCTACTTGCCAATAGCCGCTCTTCAGTTCCAAAGTCGAGAAACATTGATTGTCAGAAAGTGTGTCTAGGGTGGCATCAATTCTAGGAAGAGAGTAACTATTTTTCTTCGTGATTTCATTGAAACGACGATAATCCACGCAGAATATCATTGATCCATTCTTTTTTCTCACCAAAAGAGAGGGCCCAAGAAATTGTAGATGTTCGATATCGCATGTCTTTTCGTAGCTCTGCCAACTTTTTTTGCTTAGCAAATAGTAATATTTTTGGATGTTGTTTGATTGGAGGATAGTTTCCGAGGTCGACTTTTACTGGCTAATATTCGTTCTTCCGATGTCTTTAGGAGTTCAAGAAAACAGCTATCTAAATTAATAGAGTACAGTAAGTAACAAATGTATGCGAACACTAGCAAAAATTCCTATATAAAAAAAGTAGAGTTAATACTGCTTTGTTAAATAAATTCTTGTCGAATCATGTTCTTAATTAGTCTAAGAACATGATTCGACAAGGATATATTTAACAAAACAGTATTAACTCTACATTTTTTATATAGGAATTTTGTGCAATTGTGTGCTTTTGGAACAAAAACTAGACGAAGAACTAGTACTTTTGGTTTGTTTCCGACATGTGTTCGATCAGGTATTGAAAAGTGTGTTTGAAGCTAAAATTCATAAGGTTACGACAAGATCAGATATCCTGATATTCAAAAGTTTAAAGAAAACTGTAAGGCTGATAATTCCAATGAGATTAATTTTCTCAATGAAATTGTAAGGTAATATTTTGAAAATACCGATATCGATGAAATGTTGCAATCCTATAGAGCTAAACTAAAAGAAAATGTCGTAAAAGACGACTACCGGGAGTTAGTAAAACTCTCTATCTTATTTTTTATTTGCGGATTTAAAATTAGTCTTCCAGGTGCCATTTTCCTAAATTTATCACTGATGTCCTATCAGTTCAAATTAACTAAGAAATGGTAAGCGAAGGACGTGCTTATTCACTGAGAAAAGCTATGGTAAGGCATGATTATATGTTATTCTGCAGGGAAAACTCTACCAAGATTTATGCCACCTAAAATCTGTGAAAACATGAAAATCTTGAAGTCAGTATTTAAGGATCTTCACTGAAGAAATATCTTTCTTGTCCCTAATAAACTTAGATTTTAGTCTAAAAACAAAGGCAAAAATAATGATGAATATGAAGAAGAAAATATTCTGAGTTTCGAGAAATAATGCATTTCATCAAAAGAGGAATTTATCGACATGTTGTATGGTGAGCATCTTGCTGCATTAAAATTAACCTATACCTATATATATTCAGGGTGATTAATTTAAAAGGGTATCCGCCGTTTTTTCTTATTACACTTAAATATGACGGATGTTGCAACTATTCTAACACTGAACTATAATTGTTTGAACCTTGTTTAAGTGTAGGAGACAATTTCCAACACTGTTGGACTGTTACAACTTTATTTGTTAAATAAAACAGAAATGCAGACGCACATTTTTTTTTTTTTTATCCTGTAATAATTTTATTTATAAAAAACAAAATTTCATTACTTTCTTTCTTTTACATTTTAATTCCTACATTACATTTACATTATCATAATCATTTTTACATTATCATTTCGTAAGCTTTTCCAGAGCAGTCCTGCTAACATCGATAAATTAAAACAGATCATAACTGAAGAAATCTCGTCAATAACACCAACAGTGCTGCAAAGTGTGTCAAAAACCTGGTTCGACGTGTTCATGTTTACATTCAAAATAGTGGCGAACATTTTCAACATTTTCTGTGAGGAATGATAATGTAAAAAAAAATTTGAATTAAACTATGTTTTTCAAAAATAAAAATATTACAGGACTAAAACAATTGTGCGTCTCCATTTCTAGTTTACCTCACAAATAAAGTTGTAACAGTCCAATAGTCTTAGAAATTGTCTCACAAATTTAAACAAGATTCAAGCAATCATACTTCAATGTTAGAATAGTTGCCACATCCGTCAGATTTAAGGGTTATAAGAAAAACCCACGGGTACTCTTTTGAACTGATCACCATGTATGTATATATTACAATTTATAATAATTCTATCATTCTTTTCTTTTGATTAAAATAACAATGTAGGGGATAGTATATCAATCAAGAATAATAATGTATTTCTTTGTCTGAAAGTTAGCAATAGCTTTCTCCAATGGGAACTTTATAGGAAGCAAACGTCACGTTTTTGGAAGTCAGTCATACTGTATTCTAGATTAGAGCAATAAATATTACATCTGATAGAGCTGTAAAGTTGATGCTTAGATTTATTACAGTAGCAGAGGAACAATAATAATAATAATAAATCATTATGTACAAGAACAGAGATACATAGTATATATTAAAACAAAATGTATTTATAATTTCTATTTTCCATGCTTCCTTTGGCATTTATTCTGTTATAAAACACGTGAAATTTTAAGCTTCGTGAATTATTTTAAGCA
The DNA here is from genome assembly GCA_963930645.1 of Salticus scenicus. NCBI lineage: Eukaryota > Metazoa > Arthropoda > Arachnida > Araneae > Salticidae > Salticus > Salticus scenicus. Next base: position 232,977,693 of record OZ005649.1, read on the forward strand.
GCCATGAATGTGATATTTTTCAAAGTACTATTTATCAAACATTCGAAATATCTAAAAACTTTTCCCTGAGTGAAACTATTTATTAGTGAAAAAAAAAAAGCATCATTTACCAAATTAACATAATACAGAATTAATATCATAAAAGTTAAAATTGCAATTCCATGTAATCTTTTATCATGTTAATGTAGACTGAGGAACTCAATGACGTGGTTAATGAGAAACGACATATTGTCCAAAAAACGCGACATATTGCGTTAATAATATGTATAAATTCCAAACAACTTATTTATTTAGCATATGAAAAGTGCTATGGCATATCGTGGTAAAAATTATTAAATATTAAAACTGCAAGATTTTTCTGCTTAAAATATATAAAATCGAATAAATCTGGCTTCATTTATCTGTGATTAATATTTAAGGTCTTTCAGTGTAAATTTGAAATTGAAATGTTGGCAAATACTTATAATTTTCTTTTTCTTTTTTTAATCGCTTAAAACATTTTAGTAAATCGAAGATTATTAAGAACTATTTACTGTTACATAAATTTACTGTTACATATAATTTATAGATTTATATCAATATAAACATATGTACGATAATGATACAGAAATTATATTATCAGTTTTAAAAATTTCATTTAACACAATTTTGTTTTAAATTGTAACGGAAAATATACATTAATACCGAAGATAAAAGATTAGTTTAAAAAGATCAGAACAAAATATGGCATATTTGTTGAGATATTAAGTGTCGGCTTTTACAAATCTCTTTGATGTCAAACTAGCCGTATATATGAGTTCGCAGCGTCCCATTTGTCCTTCCGATTGCGTCACTCAAAAAACTGTCGTTTTTCATGATATGAACACTATTTAGCGTATGAAATGTTTTAAATAGTGTAGTTTTTTTTAACTTTTAAAGGCAGATGAAACTAAAAGTTTTCAGTGCTCATATACGTTGTTTTGGATAATAAATGTGGTGTTTTACCGATAAAATGATTGTCATTTCTTTTTTCCTGGTTTTTAAACAAAATTCCCTATTATTTATATCAATACTTTAACTAAATATACTCGACATTATTTTTGAAATGAGCAAATTTGACATGCTCCACATGTTTTTTATTCACACTACTAATTATTTTATTTCGTTTAGTTTGATAAATTTTGAGGAAAAAAAAAAAGAAGAAGAAGTTTCTTTACGAAAAGCAATATAGGTCTAAAAAAATATCACTTGAAAGTAAAATTCCTAACGTTAAAAGAGTGCTCGTGGGGTTTCTAACAAGATATATGGACTGATTTTGAAAAGAGAATTGGCAGCGAATTTGGTATAATTCAGGAAGTAAGTTTTTATTTTACTTCTTAAAGGATTTATTTCCAAAAGATAACAGTAAAAATATATTCCAAAAACAGTATGTGCCAAATTATATCCCATAAAAAAATTTATATCGTCCACATAAAAATAAAATGAGGTTTTCAGTTTTCGAATTCTAAAAAAACTTACCGAATGAAAAAATCATTATAGAAAACCAAAATATATATATTCCTCATTACAAGTGCAGTTTAAAATTTAAAATTTATACAGCTTACAAATATAATATAATATTATTTTATTAGAATCCCTTTAAGTTCTATACATCTACATATCGCTATTTATATGGGAAGATTATTATTATTTTTATTATTATTTTAGTACTTAAATACAAATTTTGACAATAGTGGAAATCGTAAATAATAATGATGAGAATATTTAATTAGTTTCAATAGGATTTTTATTAATTTTTTCACTCAATTTCCTGCGTATTATTATCATTATCATCATCATCATTATTATTATTACTATTTTACGCCAGATAATTCTGTTTTACACAATGATTTTCATTTATTAAAATATAATGCTATTTTATTATTTCTAACACATACACTAAAACATTTTACATTGTAACTTTATATATTGATTTAAATATCTGGAATAAAACGGATTTGTCTAAACTGTGGATTATACACATAAAAATAGAATAAATAGAATCTTTATCTGATATGGATAATAATAATATTAAAATTTAATTCAAAAAATTTCTAAACAAGAGTTTTAAAAGAAAAAAAAAAGAAAACTATGTAGATTAAAAAATAAAAATTAATTAATAAAAAATAAAATGTTCACTTTCGTAAAAAAAGAAAAAAAGACGTTTATTGAATTTTAATTGTACACACAAGAACGCATTTAATAATATTCTATTGGTTTCACAAAATCCTTAAAAAAGTAGATTAAAAAATATATATATATATATATATATATAATTAATACTAAACATTTTTTTTTAACACGCTTTTATTAGCTTCATCTGTATGTATGTTTGTATGTATGTTTGTTTGTATGTTTGTAACCGCTCTGGGAACAAACAAAAATCTATATTGTAAAAAAAAGACTTAGCCTACGTGAACGCTGTAGCCGTGAGGTAAAGCACCGCGCTACGAACCTAATGGTCTAGCGTTCGAGCCCAGTCAGAGGAGACTTTTTAAAATGGTTTTTGTTTAATTCTAAATTATTTTAATTATAGATTTAAATGTATGTAAATATTATGGTGTGTCACTCACACGATTTTCTCTTACCTTGCATTTTAATACTAAGATAGATATTTTGTGCTTTTTGGTTCACATTTCTATAAAAGCGTGTTCTTTAATTTTTTAAAACTATAATATTATTAACAATTATCTTTCTACAGGCGTTGTTTGCATTAATAATAAAACAATGTACTGAATTTTAATGATATTCTTTTTCGTAATATTTTAATATCTTTTTAGTTTTTATTATAAAATTAGAGTGTACACGTTATTTATTTTTATAATCTATAGATGTGTATCAAATATCGAATGTGAAGAATATATATGTATGTATATTAACAATGAACAAAATCGTTTATTTTTTTAGATAAATGCTAAAAATTCTTTAATTTCTGTATACATTGCAAATAAACGTAATAAGAAACGTCTTTAATATTCCGAAGAAAGGTTGCTAACAAGAGGCACGAATTACGATTACATCTTTCCTAACGAAGATAAAATGCGTGTTCTGAATTTGTTTTCTTTTCAATGGTATGCATTTTAAGAAGGTATTTAAATAGAATAGTAATTAATCGAAGTTTTTTCGTCTAAATTTTAACACAAAGTTATTTTTGCATATTAAAATTTTATTAGTGTACATTATAAAGAAGTACACGCAAACGCACTTACGTCACAAAACAGGCGAGACGTAACAAAATATCGACGATAGCTTCAGTATCCCAAACCCGATCACTTACCGAGGTTCGATGAATCTTTCTGGACAATTTTCATCTTTTATTCATTCTGGTGTTAGAAATGTTTATTCCACACACTGAACATTGTCATTTTTTCTCCTTCTCGTACCATGCTTTTTTCTATAGATTTTTAGCCTTTTTTCCGTCGATTTTTGCATTCTAAAGTGCGGTAGATATATATAAAATTATACACACGAAATTAGAATAAATAGAAGCTTTAACTGATATATGTATATAAAAATATATATATATATATTTTTTTTTTTAACATTTTCTGTAAAAAAAAAAAAAAAAAAAAAAAAAAAAAATTAAAAAAAAAAAAAAAAATTAAAAGAAAAATGTAGAACTATGTGAATAAAAAAACCCCTCCAAAAATCACTTTATTAATAATTTAAAAAAAAAAAATGTTTTTCGTTTATTGAATTTTATTATATACACGAAAAATCTTTAATAATATATTTTTGGTTTCACAAAATTTGGTTTCACGCATTTTTTTGGTTTCACACGCATTATTTGAATAAATTAAATTAGAATGTAAGGAAATTTAATGAAATTATTCCAATTCTTAATATTTTAATACTTTTTAGTTGTTTTACAAAGTTAGAGTTTACACGTTATTTATATTTATGATCTATGGACGTCTATCATCGATTGAATGCTAAGAATACATATGTATATACGTATATATATTAACAATGTACAATCGTTTATTTTTAGAGATAAATTGTAAAATTTCTTTAGTTTTCCTAAACACTGCAAAGAAATTTAATTAGAAACGTCTTTAATATTCCAAAGGAAAGTTGCTAACAAGAGGCACGAATTACGATTACATCTTTCCTAACGAAGATAAAATGCGTGTTCTGAATTTGATTTCTTTTCAATGGTATACATTTTAAGAAGATATTTAAATGGAATAGTAATTACTCAAAGTTTTTTTTTTTTCTCCTAAATTTTAACACAAAGTTATTTTTGTATGTTAGTAATTTTATTAATATGTAATATAAACAAGCACATACTAACACACTTATAATTTTCTAATCCCGTCTTAATAACTTTTCCAGCTGGGAATTTTTTTCTTAAATATATTATTATTATTTTTTTTAAATTATTTAAATCACTATAAATCATGAATAGGATTTTTATTTATTTATTTAAATGCCTGTATGTAAATATCACCTTTTACAAAACCGAAGTGTATAAAACAAAGAGCGTCAACGCCGTAAGGGGAAGAATCTAATCATTATGAAGTGTGTGCAAAAGCGTGTCATTAAAATTAGAAATAGTTTTTAAAGTATCATTAATTTAGTTGCTGGTAAAAAGAAAGAAAAATTAAACTTACATAATTGCCAACATTTTAATTCATTCCGAGCATTTTTCGTCTCGCCTTTATTTCACCACCATGCTATTTATTGAATCACTTTCTCCAATTCTTAACTATGATAAAATAAGAAGGAAAAAAAAAAGTGGTATGAAATACAAAGGGGGCTAAAAATGTTCTTTAATAAAATAAAATGTAGGCAACTCTAAACTTATTTGAAAAATATGAGGATATTATTTGAAATTTATTAAAATTTGTGTGCGTTTTAAAAATATTTAAGAGCTAACAAAAAAAAAAAAAAAAAAGTTTAAATCGAATATTACACCTTTTTTTTTTTGGGGGGGGGGGGAGTAGAATTTTGTATGTGCATATTGAAGTTAATAATACCAGTTGATCCAAAATTCGCAGACAAACTAACAAATATGTCATTTAAAAAATACTGACCTTAGAACGATGCATTTTTTACTGAAATGCTCAGAAAGACCCGGGATTTATTTTAAGTAACAAATGATTTAGTGCCAAATTAGCTTATTTTTTCTTAGACAGGTGACCCTTTAATTTTAAGATTAATTTTTTACAACGACGTTATAGATTCAACAACGCAAGAAGGAGTATAAATATCCAGGTTGACAGCTGTCATTCATGAGAATGGCCATCCGACGTTGCGCATTAGGAGTTTTCATAAAAAAGCTTATCTATAGATGGTTTAACTTTAAACAATATTATGAAATAAAAAAAATGATTAATAGCAGTAATAAACATTAAATATTTAATTTAAATATCTGGTAACACCTTAAATGATATGCGACACGTCAAATTCAGATTAATAAAAATTTGCAATACGACCTAATTTGAAAATGTGGATTTGAGAAAAATATGAGAGGATAGATACTGCGAATGGAAAATTCTGGAAAATTTATCTGTTCTGGAAAATTCTGGATATTTTTTTTCTAATACATAAAGAAATCAAATGAAAAGCAAACGAAAAGCAAACGATAAACAAGAAAAAAAAAAGGCTTTTGATACATTTTTGTGAAAAACGCATATTGTTACAATCAATACTTTTTGAATAATATAAACACATATATATTATGTGTCTCTTGGATCACCCGGCATATGAAAGTGGACAGCAATTTTAAAAATAACAGTTTGCAGGACAATTAGTTTACCTGGGGAAAAAAAAAAGGTTTTTTTTTTTTTTTTTTTTTTTTTTTAAGTATTCTAAAATACATTATATTAATCCTTGAATTGCTTTAATTACAATTTATCAAGTTCTTATTTTATGTCCCTTATTATATTTGTTAAAATATGTAAAATATAAAACCTAAACAGTTTTGAAGAATCATACATGCATTTTTAAATCTTTAATGGACATTTTAAACGACATAAGCCAGAAACTTACGAGTGGTATTAATTTGAACTAAAAAAATTAATAACTTAATACAGTTCAACATGAATATTTTAAAAGAATAAGTACTAAAAAATAACACCAAGTAATCTTTAAAAGTTCAGCTTACGGCGTTTTTAAAATAGAAAGCGTTAAGTCCGATTTCATTTACTTATTATGATACTTCCTTTCTTCCTCTGTTTTTTTTTCTTTATTAAAACAACTCCTTATAGGCATTAAAAACACATAATTTCTAATTAAGTAGTGTATTATTATTTTTTTTTTCAGAACGATAGATCTTTGATTAGTCGCTACACTTGTTAATTATTAAAAAAAAAAGAAATCGTGGAAAATAGAATATATGTCATTTTGAGTTAATTTAACTTATAAAGAAATCTTATTATATGTTAAATATCATTATATTAACTCATTTAAAGATTGATTTTGTTTCTCATGAAATTTTATTTTTCTTTTACAATATTATTAAGAAAATATTTTGAAATTCTGTGAATCCTGCACTCATCTAATAATGTTTCAATACATATATTGATGTACGAGTTTAATGATATTTCATAATCACTCCTAAACCGTTATATTATATAAGTCATACAGAAAATGTTCTACTTACCTGGGTTATACAAAGGTAGTTGTTTTTTTCAGCACAGCATTAATTATTTAACGTTAAATCCACATAAAAAAATGGTATCCATATTGAAGAATAGGAACGAAGTGAATTTCAGCTACAATAATTGAATCACTGGAAAATAATAAGTTGATTAATACTTATACTTTACTATGTTTTGGTGAATTCTGTACTGCTTTTGTATCTATATATTAATAGGCAAGCATAAAATTTGTAGTCCCTTTTTAACATATTAATTATGGGAGTAAAGGGTTGCAAATGGTATCATTCGAAAGGTATGGTTAGCCGGAAGGTGCGAATACAAATATTATTTTCTTACGATTTCAAGAAGGTATTTAAAAATACATTTATTTTTTATGCATTTTCCCCCATTTTTCCCTTTTATACACGTATTCCTTTACATTAAAAAATACCTAAAAGTAGAAAGTTGTTAAATCTGGCAATTTCATAAAGCTCAAATAAAACCATAGACACAGTAATTTGTATAATGTAGCATCACTATATGCAAGCGAAGTGATGACGTCACTGTCTGTCCATGGAGCCATGAAAAAGATTTTCTGTGTTAATCGTCCATTAGACTTTTTGTAAAAAATTATTAAAAAATAACGGAAATTATCTGCCGATTTTAATTCCGATATTTGGGTATAGTTATATATAAGTTACTGTCTACATGTGTTTGATTGAGTTATTTTTTCTGTAAAATTGATAAAATTTTAATTTAAAATCACAAAACTCCAGAAAAAAAAAAAAAAAAATAGCAAACTTCCAGTTTCGAATGTAAACATAAACATTTCATTTCAAAGGGTGATATTTAAACAATAAATATTCAACTAATATACTAAATAAAAGGAAAATGGATTTGTTACTAACTGCTGCATGTATAAGTAGACGATACGGAAAAAATTCCGATTTCCGATTTTTGTTCAAAATGCAAATCAGCCAATTTGTTGAAAATCAGTGTTTGTTTTTTGATAATTTTACACGTTTTGAGATTTTCTGAATGTCTGTGTTTTTCAGTTAACAAACTTTTCGGACACTGTAACTCATAAATCAATAGACTTAAATTAATCGAACTTGATATTTGATTGGATCTTCACTTGAATTAGTGATGATTAGTTTTTAAGATATATCACATAATATTTGGCATTATAAACGCTCCGATTTCCTCTCATTTCAGGGAAGACAAAGCATTTAAATTGTACCAAACTTAGTACAAGATATTTATGTATATATATGTATGTATTCTGCTGATTAATTTTGAGTCTATATCGTCCAACAGGTAGGGCTGCTACCGTGCAATTAAATCTCATATTTGGAAGACTATATTTACGTTCCTGCAATACATTAAGACACAAAACATGGCATGTGAAATGGATATTAGATAAAAATATGCTGTTTCACTTTCAATGCCTATTGGGTAACAGGAGCGCTGTTATCCTTATTATTCCCGTGTACACGAAAGTTATACCTTAGCTTCTACGCTGTGTAATTGCACTAAACCGTGTGTGGGATATATTTTATGAAAAATAGTTCTTATTGAACTTTATTGTATGTAGTTCGAAAAGTGGCGTTGGTATTACTTTCTTCTGTTTCTGAGATCATTATATATCAACATCTGTGGGTAAAAATTAAGCAGAATTGTATATGCAAATTGCAAATTTGATAAGATATATTCAGTATTTTTATTTTTTTTTTTACCGGTAAGTGGCGCATTTACATAAAATGATGTAGAAAAAAATATTGGATTCACGAAAATTTTTGACTTCCTGTTTTCGCTCAATTTACACATTTTTAGATTTCTTAAACACGAATCGCTCATATTCAGAAAAAAAGTATTTATCTGTATGCGACTATGATGTATTTGTAAAGTATTGTATCTCATGAACAAATGGACCGAATTTGAGCACGACTGACAATCGGTTAGACCTTGGTTTATCTTGGTGCTGATCAGCTTCTTGAATATATCACCCAATAGGCGGCGCTGCTATTTTGTGATTCCCCCATTTAATTGAAGGCTATATCTCAACTTCTGTTGCGCATAAACGAAACAAACTTGGTATATGATATGGATATTAGGTAAAAATATGCGGATTTAATTTGGAAATACGTCAGCTGACACGTGGTGCTGCTGAGCTGCAATTTAATTCCGTTTACAAGAAGGGAATACCTCAGCTTCTGTGGTGTATAAATGCACCGAAGTTGGTACATGAGATGGATAATATGTAAAAACATATAGATTCAATTTGGGTGCATATTGGATGAAAAGTGGTGCTGCTATGCTGCAATTAATTTTCATTTATGGAAATACAGTGTCTCACCTTCTATATTATTATATATATACAACAAACTCGCTATGTATTTTATTTAATTATTATTATTTTTATTTTTACGATAAACATTGATTACCGGGAAATTTTTAATGTAAATATTTTTATTTAAAAGCTTTATTAAAAAATTGATCGAGTTTCGACCGGTGGGTTATACCAGTTTATAAAAAAAATGCATCAAATATGCAATTTCTTTTTAATTAAAAATAATTTTCTATCACTGTAGGTTAGACAGTGGCTAGTTGGTCATAGGTCCGATTCCCAAATTTTGTAAAACTTTTCAACGGATGGCATTTTCACTCCTGCCAAATATGTGTTGTCTCGCCTTCTTTCTCTTAGATAAATATCTTTGAATAAGGAGCGTCTCTTAAGGAACCATCTAGAATTTTCAAAATTTTTGTAAGGCTAGTAAATTTTCTTGCTTACAAATAATCGCTTTTTATATATTTGTAAATTACATTTAAATTTTGATAAACAGTCTTTAGAAAGACAACTGTTTGTAATTGCTATAGGATATATTTGTTTCTTGAAATGATTTCAAAACAATTCTTCACACTCATTAAAAAAAAAAAAAAAAAAAAAAAAAAAAAAAAAAAAACTCGATATTGGGGTCGATCGATATCCCATTTCAAATGAGACATATTCACCCAGTGAACCAGCATGCTTCTTAGGCCATCCAACGGCTAACTGTAACAAATAAGGTCTCCAAAATCAATTTATTTACACATCAGAAAAACCAGAATTTTACTCTATGGGGAGATTTGAAATTTAATGGCTTTATAACTAGTGCAGCTAATTTGAATTCCTGGTAATTTCATTCAACCTCTTTAATGATGTTCTAACGTTGCTTTCACGTACCTTACATTAAATCAGCTGCTGTGTTGTTCAAAAGATTAACAACTTTGGTAATTATAGAACATTTATACATTATCAGATGCCCCATTTTTTATTATTTACTTTTCAGTACTCCTGCTGTTCAGTATTCCTTAAGCTATATTAGACTTTAGATCGAAGAATGTACGTTGTTTAAAAAGGTACATAAATTCAACTTACGATAAATAGAAAACAACGGAAGAACGCTCAATGTTATTTAATTATAATATTACACCAGTCTTAAAACCTGCCGTTTCGATTGCAGCAACAACATTTAATACCACATGTGTGTGCGCGGAGAAGGGCATTTTCCACCTAAATAAAGCTGTATTTAACAATGCATATTTTTACCATCGTATATCACAGATCTATTTAATCCATTTCCAAAGCGTAGCCCATTGCATCTACCAATCCGTATTTGCCGTTAACTACCGCGTATGTCTTCTTGCAGGGCCATCTGGAATCAACCAGTGTTAAAAAAGGTTTGAAATAAATTATTTTCTTTCTCCAGACGATTTGAGGTATTTTTGCAATAGCAGAAACCAGGAAAAAATTGCAGCGAATAAGAAAACGGGATTTTGAAATACTGATAGACACATTAGTCAAACAAGCATTACAGAAAGAACAAGTGAAATCAAAACAAAAGAAACAAAATCTGCTACAGAAAAAAAAGAAAATTTTTTAAAATGTCTTTTCTTCCGATAATAAGCATCAGGAAAGAAAAACAAAAATGTTAGAGCAAGAAACATGTGTAGTGAGCAAAAATGAGGAGAATCAGAAAAGTTTGTGGTCTTAAATTTTTTGAAAGCATTAAACCGGGATAACAAAGGAATCAATGTACCATCTGCAAATGCATCAAGTGGTAGGTTGGCCCAAGCAATATACTGTTAGTTTTAGCCACTAAACTAACGCTCAGTGATAATATTATCATGGTGACTTCTCCCTAAAGGTAGACTGGTTGTAATTTAAAAAGAAATATAAGACAATGTTGGCCATCAAGCGACGGTCTACCCTATCTACATCTACTATGTAATTTATTATTTAATGTAGAATAATGTTATAAGCCTGGTAATAAAAATAAAATTTTAGTCCAAGCAAATAATGCCTCATGTAATTAAAATTCATCATTTAATTATGGGAATGCACTGAACTTTCTTAAATTTATTTCTTTTCATCAGAAGAATATACCATCAACTATTCTGAGGTATTTAATAAATAATTATTCTCATAAGGGATTAGATAAAGAAATAAGCACTAAAAAAATTTGTTTAAAGATAATTTTAACTTTAAAAGACGAATAAATTTTTGACGATAGTTAAAAGTTACTTTGCAAGCAATAATGCATATATTTAAATAATAGAAATAAAAATAGCAATGATTGAGATCACCAAATTTATTTTATGAAAACGATTAATTACATTTTTAACTTATTTCTTATTTTGATAATTATTTGATAGAAATTCTACAGAAAAGAAATGAATTAAAATAATGCGATGAATCGTAAGATAATATTTTCTTTTACAGGAAAAGGGAATAATTTAATTTAATGACACGTGTAATGAAAAGCTTTAATAATTAAAATTAATCTAGATATCCAAATCAAATTAAATTATTTTGTTATCTTAAAAATTACACAGCAAAGTTAAATAATATTCATTGCACAGATAAAGCAGGAGGGAGACATTATAATCAAATACTTTAATTTCTATAATCAAATTCTTTCGTTTTTTTCTTTTTTTTTTTTTCTTTTCTTTTTTTTTTCTTGTGTGTGTGAAAAAGATTATCTTTCTATGTTAAGATGTAATCAAGTACTTCACAATTTATTTTTATAAGAAATTTCATCTAGGCAAAAATAAAGAGCATATTAATTTTAGATAAAATAAACATTCTTTTATTCAGTATTAACGGCCCTCTTCACTTACCGTCGCCGTCAGCCCGAGCCAATGTTATTCTTTGAGGAAATTTTCTTTACAAATAACTTATTAACTAATACATATTTTTAAATTCTGTTTTCACATTCAGAAAATTCCCATCTGTTAAATTGACGGACCTTTTTTGAAAAAAAGTATTTTTTTAATTTTTAATATTTTATTTTAAAATTGCAAAATGAAAAAAATTCACATATTGAAAATTCGTATTTTGTAGCTTCGAAGTAAAATATAAAAAATTTAAAAAATAATTTTTTAAAAAAGGTCCGTCAATTTAACAGCTGGGAATTTTCATAATGTGAAAACAGAATTTAAAAATATGTATTACTTAATAAGTTATTTGTAAAGAAAAATTTCCCATTGAATAACATTAGCTTCGACTTCCAGCGGCGGTGAGTGAAGAGAGCCCTTAAGGGCTTGTATTTTGCTTGATTTTATAAAAGTTTCTTTACACAATAATTAATTAAATGGTTAAAATTAAATATATTTACTAACATAAAAATAATATTCTGCATAATTAATGCTAGAAATTTTTTTATTAAACAAAGCCATAAAAAAAAAAAAAAAAAAAAAAATGAATATTTGTCAACGATTAATATATATATGAATAAATAAAAACCTTAAATAAAACTGACAAAATATATAACAAATTCATGAGGATTTTTAATTTCGAAATACGATGTTTGTTTTAAATAAAATATCCAAAAATAACTTGTTAGTTACTTTTTTACCGTTTTTTAATTATACAATCAACAATACGCGCTTGCAGTTAATTTAATGCAACATATATATCAGCTATTTAATTTAGAAATTATATAATCCTTTTTTAAGTATAATTTTATGTAAAGCAACTTTGCACTATAGTTAAAATTTTAAATTATTATAAACTAGCATGCTACACGCTTCGCTGGTCACCCTATTTAAATGAATTTTCAAAAGAATTGAATCACTATTTATTTCCTATATCCCGTCTATATTAATAAAATCACACTTTCGTCTGTAAATTTGGCAGAATCAAAAGATTTTGCGATATCTACACGTTTCACACACCATGAATGCTGAAAATGACTTCAGAAAATTTTGTCTCTCTGTGTGTGTGTGTCATGGTGTCTGTAATGCTATTTTTGACCGGGAATCACTTGAGAACGGCTGGACGGAATTCAACGGCGCTTGGCAGAAACTTAGATCTTTACTCAACTTAAAACTATCAATATTTACAAAATTCCCCACCGTTCCCACAGAAGCACGTTTGTAAGCATAACTCGGCTCCAAATTACTTCACAGTAAAGAAATTGCACATGGGGAGACTAGAATGAGTACAAACAAAATACTATCTACTATTTGGGAGTTTTCGATTTTTAAAGTGAGAGAGGGAGGGGGAGAAATTATTTTATGGAGGGAATTTTCTCAAATTCCGGATTTTTGAGTAGAAGTCTACCAAAAATGGAAGAAAGATGTTGAAAAAAGCTATCCGACTTTCTTAGAATATTTTCAAAAACACAAATTTGTTTTTTGTGATTTGTGATTTTTTTTTTTTTTTTTTTTTTTTTTTGAGGGGGTTAGGTTTACGAGGGGGCAAAATCTGGACATTTCTTTTAGCGCTATATTTGTCTTGAGAAATCTCTGGTCAAAGATTTTAGTGCTTGGATTGTTTATATGTATTCGACACCTAAAGTAACTGAATTTATCGAAAGTACCAACGTTCCCCCTTGGGGGAACAGTAGGTAAAGACACCTTTGTAAGCATAACTCGGCTCCAAATTACTTCGCAGTGACGAAATTGCATATGAGGAAATTACACGTGAGTACAAATAAAACATTACCTGCGATTTAGGAAATTTTGTTTTCTATGTGGAGGGAGGGGAAAAATAAATTTTTAGCGGGAAATTTTGCAAATTTCGAAATATATATACGAGATGAAATAAATAAAAATAATGGAGGCTTACAAAATTCTTAACTTCATTTGCAGTATTATACGATTAGTGCATGCAAATTACCATAATCGTTTAATTTATCACAAATGTAAGTACGTAATTCAAATGAATTTAAATGTCCGAACAAAATAAATAAATAAATAACCAAAGTAAATTAAATAAAAAGTAAAATTAATAAATAAAAATATTTGAAAATGTTAAAATATGTAAAAAAAAAAAAAAAAAAAAAAAAAAAAAAAAAAAACAAGGCATACTTATTAGCTGCATACAAACAACATGTGAACTAGAACCGGTTTACAATTAATATTAATAATATATATATAATTCCCTTACCTACAACAGTTATTATATGCGAATAAAAAAAAAATATATATATATATAATTTTTTTTACAGAAATGCAAGTACTTTAATTATCTGACTTTTCTTTTAAAAAATAAATCATAATTACTTAATAATTTTTTGGTCCTATGTGCTTAATAATTTATGTTGAAAAAAGGGCTTCTAATATATGAAATCATTTCCTGGCTAATAGAAATTAAGATGTTTCAGCAAGAAAGTATTGTTATGCTAAAACAGTGCATAAACACTAAACGCACGCTGTAATCCGACTGTAAAATAATTTTCAGACAATTTAGAAGTGTTCTTTAGTGGGGAACAAAAAGTAAACAAACACCATTTGTAAATGTTATGATTATATCTTCATTCACATATTTCAATTTTTAAAATTAATAATTTACCTTCAGGGATAACTTAGTTTTACCTAAATAGGTTATTGAAAAACACATTTTAAATATATATATATATATACATATATATATATATATATATAAATTAAATTTATAATGTTTGTAAAACCAGACTCCAATAATGCTAATTTTATTAATTATTTTAATAACCATTCCGTGAAATGAAGGGAAAATGCTTTTAAGATAATTGTTTAAAAAAAACAAATAATAAAAGTAAAAACATGACAAAATATAAATAAACGCGATTAAAAATAATGCTGAATATAAATAATACATAATAGCTGCTAAACATTTTAACTTTAAAATAAGATTTATCTATATTATTTTTAAAAAGGAATTTTTAGTATTTATATTTGACGATTAAATAAACTGGAAATAATTATAAAAAAAAAAAAAAAAGAAATCCGATTCAACGTCTCTTGCGAAAAATGAGAAACTTAGTACCTATGATATATATAAATATATATTTTTTCCTTTAAATAAAAAAATAAATAAAAATAAAAGGCAAGAATGCAAGAATTAAAAAAGAAAGGGAGAAAAAGAAAGAGAAAAAAATTATAATTAGGAAAACCAAACTTTAATTTATTATAATTCTTTTAATATTAAATATGATGACTATTTTTTTTTTTTTTTTTTTTTTTAATATTAAATACCTTTTCAACAGATTACCTCCTGTTACTAAAAATTAGAATTTTCTATCATGGTGTTTTACTTGTCATCAGTGGTAATGAAACGGTCTGTTTGCATTGAATTGCCCATACGAACCAGACAATCACAACATCAAGAAATCTATAAAATCTCAATTAAGGAAAAAAAAAAAAAAAAAAAAAAAAAAACAGGAAAATTCATCTCTAGAAATGTTATCAAATATCTAATATTTTATATTACGGATATGCAAAAATGTAGATATTATTAAATATGCAATATATTGAAATTTAGTTTGTAAAGAGCTGTTTGACGTTGCTTAATGTTTCCATATTTCTATACTTACATTACTTATTTTAATCGACGTAAATTTATTAATAAATTTAATGATGTTATTTTTTATTTCAATTTTATTTCATGGCCATTTCTATGGATTGGATAAAGATGGATATGGATTAAATATTTAACCACTTATCTTATCATATAATTATTTGAATAAATGATTTAAAAAAAAATATTAATACACTGAAAAAAAAAAAAAAAAAAAAAAAAAAAACGTTTAAAGTACAGGAAAAATCTGGCCTCTTGGGTACCAGTATTTCTCTGTCAAATATTCAGTTTATAACCGTAAATTTGTATCACTGACATATATTTTACACAGGAATCCTATAATTCAAACAGGTTTTTTTGTTAAAATTACAATTTTGTCCTGTATATTTAACGGAGAAATACTGGAACCTCAGCTGCCAGATTTTTCCTGTAATTTGAACGTTTTTTTTTTTTTTTTTTTTTTTTTTTTTTTACAATGCAAAAGCTTAATAAGATAAATTAATTAATTAATTAACTCATGAGACTACAAGAGTAAACTTAAAAATGGGCAGTATAGAAATTTCATAATTTTGACTCCAGTTAAAGAAAACGAATTTAAATTTCTTGAAAGAACAAGTGAAATATAAATTGAATCAAAGTTGAATAAAATTAAATGCAATCAGTATATAATATTTGTAAAAGAATAGAAACGCTTCTTTATAAACGTTTAATAAAGAAAAAGTAAAAAAAAACATGATGTCACTTTTAAATAAGTACTAAAAAAGTGATCTTTCCAAATCATTTCTGTAGATTGCATTAAAATCCTATTCTGGGAAAAAAAAAAATCATGAAATATATATTTCATAGAGAAATTTACTTGGGATGTTATCGTAAAGCATATAAAGGGTAAAGGGAGTGTTCATTAAATTGGGCATTTTTAAGACTTTATTTTATTTTTCAGAAATCCTTGAAACTTCTTTAAATAGATCTACAAATCTTTAAAAGCTTAAAAGTACATCGTTTTTAATTAAATGTCGTTGTTCAGATTTCGAAAACTTAATGGCATACAATTTTTCTTCATTTTGTAAGGTGGGAAAATGACTTCATTAGAATTATTAAAAAAATTAAATAAAATAAAATAGAATAAAGGCATAAATTTCAAAAGTGAAATGCATCTTCTAAAAAGGAAAATATTTTAATACTTTTAAAATAAAAATATAATTTATATATTTTTTATGACAAGCGACATAATTAGATGGAGATCTCATGCGACTCATTAAAGTAATTTTAGTAACTAACATAATCAAATACAACCAACAAAGTGTAAATTATCCAATTATTAAAGTTTTTAAATTATTACATATTTATTTAATTTAATTTAAATTTAATTTAATTTAATTTATTTATTTATTTCTTTTATTAATTTTGCATAGAGAGTGCCGTACAAGTATTTATTATTAATATTTCAAAGTAAATATATTAAACAAGTAACGATAACTTTTTTGCCTATGTTTAAGTATAAATTTGCAAATATCGGGAGACTATTTTATTTTAATTTCATATAAATAGTCTAAATTAAAATTTTAAAGAAAATTCATGATATATTAAATTACTTCTTTCTTCTTCATACTTAAGTGTCTGTCATAACTTTGGATTACCTGTTAACGATATATTTTTAAGTTTTAAGATTTCCTAACAAATCTGCCTGCCTATGTGTCTACATACATGTCTGTGTTAAAGATGATTTTGGACGCTATATCTCACAAACCATTGAACAATATTTAAAAAAAAAAGAAATCTATGTTTTTATTGTTGATGATGAAATGTTATAAATTTAACCGCTTTGGTATTGAATACTGCGAATATTTGTAGTAAATAATTTGCCACGAATCTGTTATCGATAACAGAGCTAATTTCTCCTGTTTTCCTTGCAAATATATATATTCGTATGTAAAAGTGGAAATTAGTACACTTTGCTCATTGAAATTATAGCTCTTTAAATATCGTTTTTTATATTTAAATAAATATTTGTTTTTTATCATACTACAATAATGTACACAGGAATGAGTATTTTTCTTCCTTCCTTTTTTTTTCACTGCCTTTTTTATACTGTAATATCTATCCTTTATCATAGCTTCCAACATTTTAATCTTTTAAATCAGAATTGTCACTTGCATTTTTAAAATAGAATAAGTTATATATATTTTCGACGATTAATTTTACCGAAATCAGCCATGAAAATTTTCCAGTTTAAAGTCTCCCTTAAAAAACGAGAGACTTGGCACCTATGTTATATAATCTCAAAAATTTTCTTTAAAATACCATGCATTTTTCTGTATTAGTGTTAAAAAAAAAAAAAAAAAATACTCATCGCCAATTTTGTATGTATATATCATACTTTTAAAATATATTATTATTCTAGAAATAAATAGAAGTTTCTAAATCAACCATATTACTTATATTTGGGATTTTAAGTAACGGATATAGGCGTGTATGATGTAGCGAAACTTGTCAACCGTTGCTTTAGATGTTTTAAACCGTTATAAAACACATTTTCAAAAGAGGCCCAGCTTAGATTGGTATTTTTGTATTTTAATTTCTTCTATATTCAATAGATGGAAGTATTAGATTTATAAAAAAAAATGCGACTTCCGATTTTCGATGAATTTACACGTTTTGAGAGATACAGAACACGATTTGACCATTTTTAGATAATGTTTGCCTGTCCGTCCATCCGTCTGTCTGTGCGTGTGTAACAAAACTTTTTTGGCGAGTGTACAGTCGGTAACAAAAGTGTCCGAACACTAGCAAAAATTCCTATGTGAAAAAAGTACACTTCATACGGTTTTGTTAAATAAATCCTTGTCGAATCCTGTTCTTAGTCAGTCTAAGACAATGATTCGATAAGGAATTATTTAACAGAACCGTATGAAGTGTACCTTTTTCACATAGGAATTTTTGCTAGTGTTCGGACACTTTTGTTACCGATTGTATATCAAGAACTAATTTAAAGGATTGAATATAAATTTATAGGTAAATGCACAGTATGTGCTGCTGGTATGAATCGCCCAAAAAGTGGCGCTGCTATACAGCGATATCTACAATTTCTGGGAAGCCTCTATATCTAGAACTACTGCACAAAATTGCATATAATTTCTATGCAGATGCACCTTGGCATAACTTAGTGCTTATCAGCTTTTGATGTCAATACACATCACTTGGCGCAGCACAGCGATTTCCACAATTAGGTAATTCCACCACAGAGTAAGGCTACGTCTCAGAAACTACTGCACAAAATTGTATATAAATTTTGTATGTAGATGCACCATGACATAAATTAGTGACTATAAGCTATTGGAACTAATCGCTCTATAGAAAGCGTTGCTATACATCCATTTCCGCTATTTCAGAGAATACTATATCTGAGGTTCTATTATACATAATGAAATAAAACCCGATATGTCAGAAATCCATTATGAGAAACTCATTCAATTTGGATGCATATCGACTTACAGGCGACACTTCTACACTGCGGTTGTTTCTGAGATGAAGAAGGCTAGATCTCAATTTATATGACATATAACAATATGAAACTTGATATGTAAGATAACATTATGAAAACTTATTTTTAAGATGCCATTTATAGAGAATAAAACTGCCGTTATTTGTATATTTCGTGTTAGTTTACGTACCCTTAATATTATAACAGGTTTTTTTTTTTTTTTTTTTTTACCATAAATGATTAATTTAAATAATCTTCAGAATGGTTAGGGTTTCGTTTACCGTTAGTAAATAATTGAATAATCTTTTACAATTTTATTAAAAGATATTTGAATCTTAAAAATTCATTTCATTTTCTAACACTCTTAGAAACTTACTTTCAACGTGACACTTTATTTATTTCATCGCTCCTTAGATTTATTCTATCGTTAGTTATTTAACTATGCGGAATCTAATCTATTAAATGTTTGAAAGCTTTTTTCCTTTAATTAATTCTGAGGATTGAATTCAGAAAGTTTCTCAATATCTTAAGAGATAATTTAGAATTAATTTTCTGTAGCATATTTTTGCTATAAAATATTAATATATGCGTTATGACATATTTAACTAATTTGGAAACGTCTTTTATATATTAGAATATGTGAAAGATATTTATTGAAAGGTACTCTTTATTTTCATGGAAAAATAAACAAATAACATAAGCGCTATGTAAGCAGTTGTTCTTGAAAATAAGAAGTTCTGTACGAACGACTCTTCGATAATTTCCATAACTAGGTGTTTAATGAATGCAGAAAATATAAACTGTTGCAGGTACATGCATAAAGTGTCGTAACTGCGAAAGAGAATCTTTCTAAAAGTTAGAAAAATTTGTTCAATTAAAACTTGTAATGGTAGACAAAAAAATATGCGACTAAATTAGTAATATTTTTAATTTATATTTTGGCATATTACTTACATATAAAAATCTTACTATGAAAACTAAAATGAAAAAATAAATAAATAAATAAATAATGTGATTTATATTTTTATATTGTGTTAAAAAAAATAAGAAAATAAAATAAAAATTAAGCAGAAGCATTTTATTTGATGTTGAAAAAAGAAATAGTTCTGTAATTGATAAATTATTTTATTTATGCAAAATGTATACTGTTGCGTACTCGAGGTTCGTGAAATGTGTGTGAAGGAAAGACGCATATCGTAGAGTCGTAAAAGTTTATTCACAGAACGTTCCAGAAGATTACAAGTCTGTAAACGAAGAAAATAAACACTATTTTCACCAGAAAAAGCAGCTTAAATAACAACTGACAACACTAAAAGCATAGAATAAACTGTACTATAGCCCTAACAGACTGTACGCTGTAATAAGAGACCGAGTCATGAGCACTTTACAGTAAATCGTTTGACATGAATCTTACAGCTAGGACAGCGATGTAATTCCCTTAATTACCCCCGTACAATACGAGAATTATCCATTAACTTCTGCAAAAATCGAGTTAGAGCTTAATATTAAGCTATCGATAATAAAGATTTTTTCACCAAGACCTCCAAAAAAGTCGCGGAGGAGCGATAAGTTGCTAAATTAGGAGCCTGTATTGGTGAGTTTAATTGTTTTTTAAAGGAAAAAGTCTTTTTTAACGCAAAAAGAGACACGAAATGCAAAAAATAAAAATTTTATAATCCGACTAAGCATCTTCGAATGCAATTACATAAACATAACTACTATTAAAACTAAATGCAAAACTGGTGTACAAACGATAAATACACAATAAGACTTCTTTACACACCATAAATTTTAATCCAGCACAACCGGTTTCGAAAGGACGTAGCCTTCCTTCATCAGGTGCAAAAAAACACGTGGTTCAGTCTTGCTTTTGCCTTGGAGGCAAAAGCAAGACTGAAAGCAGGGCTTATCCAGAGGGGGAGGAGCAACACAAATAACCAATAGGAAGCATCATACAGGACCAATCAGAGAGGAACACACATGCACAGACAAAAACAAAAGGAGGGAGAGAAGGAAAAAACAATTTTTTTTTTCGTTTTTTTTTTTCATTTTTTTTTCTATTTTTTTTTTATTAATATTATGCTAATAAGTAAATTTAATAAAATTTATTATTATTATTTTTTTATTATTATCATTATTATTTTTTTTTTTAAATTTAATTATTTAGAATTATTTAACTATAACTATTATTGTGTTAAAAACATAATGAAGGAAATTATTTAATTGAATTAAACTAATTTTTCCAGGCTGTAGACAGCAAAGTGGAATCAGATTTTTCATTGACAATTTTATCACGATTAAGGTAAATAGCTAAATTTTCCAAAAAATCCAGTTCGGAAACGTGTTTGGCATGAAAGATAATTTTGGCACTCTTAAAATTAAAACTATGATGAAATTCCCAACTGTGCTTTGCAATAGAAGATTTAGAAATTTCTTGATTAACAACATACCGAGAATGTTCACGTAAACGGCATTCAAAGAAATCTTGAAAACAAAAAGAAATCTTGAAATTTAGCTATTTACCTTAATCGTGATAAAATTGTCAATAAAAAATCTTCTTCCACTTTGCTGTCTACAGCCTGGAAAAATTTGTTTAATTCAATTAAATAATTTCCTTCATTATGTTTTTAACACAATAATAGTTATAGTTAAATAATTCTAAATAATTAAATTAAAAAAAAAAATAATAATAATGATAATATAATAAATTTTATTAAATTTACTTAT
Organism: Salticus scenicus; assembly: GCA_963930645.1. Taxonomy (NCBI): domain Eukaryota; kingdom Metazoa; phylum Arthropoda; class Arachnida; order Araneae; family Salticidae; genus Salticus; species Salticus scenicus. Next base: position 232,999,324 of record OZ005649.1, read on the forward strand.
TAGAATAATATTAATAAGAAAAAAAAGAAAAAAAAGAAAAAAAACGAAAAAAAAATTGTCTTTTCCTTCCCTCCCTCCTTTTGTTTTTGTCTGTGCATGTGTGTTCCTCTCTGATTGGTCCTGCATGATGCTTCCTATTGTTTGTTTGTGTTGCTCTTCCCCTCTGGATTTTGCTCTGCTTTCAGTCTTGCTTTTGCCTCCAAGGCAGTAGCATGTGTTTTTTGCACCTGATGAAGGAAGGCTACGTCCTTTCGAAACCGGTTGTGCTGGATTAAAATTTATGGTGTGTAAAGAAGACTTATTGTCTATTTATAACTACTATTATTTAAAAATATCTAACGCTGCTCACCTCCCAAAGACAGCACATCCTGATCTATGCAACCCTTGGTCAGGAGAAAAAAAAATAACCAAAATATACAATCTAGAATACAAAACCTAAGTTTTATATAACAATATTCTTCGACCACATTTGATGAAACCATGGTGCTAACTCAACTAGTCCAATGCTAAAATAGGGGTGACTGTCATCTGACTCAGAGAAAATGCATAATAACACAGCGCGGAATTACTGGATGTTTTCCAAATTTCAAACTGTCGGACAAGCTGGCATCCCTCCAACATTTTGGTCGCGTCCTCACTGCTAGTTTTCGGATATGTGGCCGCACTATATTGACTGCAAAATTGTGAGATCAGCGAACCAACCAACTTTCATTTATTTTATTGATAACATATACATAAGATTTGTATACTTGACTCTCGAAGCCCACTTGTAAATCTTCGTCAGATAAAGACAGATAGCACATGACAGAATTACAGTACGGAGAATTGAAAAAACACCCAGTACCAGCACGAGAATCGAACCCGCTCTCCTACGCTCGAATGCGATTAGCAGTGTGCTGACATAATCACTCAGCCACTGAGGGCCCCAAACTTTCATACCAACATCTCGCTATTTAAACACCTCCAAAATTTTCATCTCCACAACTAATCGCATTCAACCATCTTTACTCAATCTGCGTAGATTCTAATTCGTTCTTAGCTACTCCATGCCAACCTAAACTCACCCCAACTCTATAACATTAATTTATCACTTTCGCCGCTACCATCAACACTTGTACTGGGCCCAGTTTGTAATTTTCCCACCTCTGATGAAATCTCACTGATTACCTACGGCAACATCCTTTTACCTGAACTCGACGCTACATCCCTCGCTAAATTAAGTATTTGCATTATTTAAAAAATATACAAATAAGTACAAATACTTATGTGAAAATATTTCCATTACGCATACATAAATTAAAAAAAGAAAAAACTACCGTTAAATAATGGTATAAGGCTAGTAATGTCCTAATGCAAAAAATTCGGCTTTGATGAATATGTTTTGGTAATTCTAACAAGGTCGACATTCAGTTTTTTTAGGACTGTGTAAGGACTGTCCCAGTTACACTGTAGCTTAAGAGAGAGTCTTTTACGTCGATCGGGTTCCATAACCAAACTTTTCCTTCTTCCTTAAATTCTTGATGTGTAGCCTTCAGGTCATATCACGTTTTCATTCTCTCCATTACCTTGTGAATCCGCTCCCAATCAAAGTTGTGTATAACTGCAATTCGGGCCTGGGGATCTTGGATATACTCATCTTGTGATGAATACGCATCAGGTGGTTAACCAAACAGGACAACACATGAAGACAAAGTTCATGTCCAAACAGCATCTGCGCTGGAATATAGCCAGTTGTTTCATAGATAGCATATCGATAAGCCAGCAGGAATGGGAACTTCAAGTTACAATCTTGCTGGTCCTTTGATACTAGAAGAGATAGGTTATTCAGGATGGTGCGGTTAAACCTCTCAACCATACCGTCCAACTCTGGATGTAGGGCCGTTGTCTGATTTTGTCTATACTAAGTAGCTGACACAGTTCTTTCAATACCGTAGAGGTGAATTTTTTATTTATTTAAGACAAATGCCAGGATTTAACAATCAAGTCATTAGCTTTCTGGCCTCCCAACATTTTTTTCAACAATACAATTAAAACTTTTAAGTAAAAACAAGTGTCAATATATAAACTGCCCACTGAAGATCCAGAGTCACACAATCATAAAACCTGATAGTTTTTTAGTCCAATTATAAAAAGATGGGTATTGAGACAATCGTGTCCTGTTAAAAGACGGAAAGTGGCAACTTCGTGGGAGGTCCGGAATAGACGTTCCACTATCACAGAGATGTTCCCAGGCCTTTCCCCTAGCTATTGTAGCCAAATCCAATTTAAATGTTTTCTCAAATTCCATTTTGATTAGACGCATAGCAGAATGAAAATTCAATGGATGATTTGGTCTCTGCAAAACAACAGTACCTTTCTTTCCGATAAAATCAGCTATTTCATTACGTTCCTCTCCACAGTGGGAAGGAACCCACTAGAACACCACAAAATTAGCAAATGATTTTAAAAGAGGCCTCCAGACAAAAAGGCGTTTAGAATTACAAACATTATTATTGGAGATGGCCTGTAGTACATCCTTGGAATCTAATAGGATTACTACGCTAGTGAATTCTTGTTTCAAAACTATAATTTGTTTCAGGGCAATGAAAATAGCCTCTAATTCTCCTTTAAAACTTGTAGTGTCACTTCCAACGGCTTTGTAGAAAGTAAAGTGCTCACAAAATACACCAGAGTCAGCACCATTACATTTCTGAAACATTGGACCATCTGTGAAGACCTAAGTCCAATGACTAACGGGATATCTATTTTGAATAGTAAAAAAAAAGAATAGACCGGGTATGAGAGTGGTTCATGTTTTGTTTATCAATCGGTAGGTCTAGGTCGAGAAACACACGGAGTTCACAGAAGTCAAGGGGGCACCAGGGACCAACTAACAACTCAGCTTCACGGATAAAGTCAATCTCCTCTGCGATCTGAAAGCAAATTTGGCTAAAACTATGTTGGGTCTTAAGTTTTCTCAGCTTTTTGTAATAATAGTCCCTCCAATAGGAGACGAATAGGAGCCTATACAGCTTTTGCAGAAGGATTCCAGATTTTCGGAATATTTTTCTGTTTTATTGGGCGAAGATTGGTCAATAACTGCATCGCTACAATAAGAGTGGACTTAACTACCCCAGCGATTTAAAGCATAGCTTGATTTTGACTTCGTTCTAATTAATCAATAGTAGAATCTGAAGCTGAAACAAAGACTTCGTTACAATAGGACAAGAGAGGTTTGATATACAATTTGTAACAAGTGAGAAGATTATTTCTACTACAACTTGATGTTCGTACATGATCGATATGAAGCGATGTGTCATACCTTGGTATCCATTGCTGCACAAGAATCTCTGCAACTGTGCATGCCTTTTGATCGGAAATTGGATACGCCTCAGACCACTTGGTGAAATACTTCATATAAATGAGGATGAACTTTTCGCCTTTGGAGTTCCATGGAAAAGACCCAAGACGTCGAGTGCGATTCGCTCAAATAATGCTCTCACATTATACTGATGTCTTCCTCGGCTTCACTCTGCCGTAATGGGGCTAAATGTGGAAATGTTATGCCATCTAGGTCTGTTGCTGGTCGTTTCCATGAATTGCAGTATTGGCTTTATGTCAGGAATTTCTAACAGGGCTTCTCTAAATTCCTTATCTCTCCACAGATCTTGTATCGATGGCGATGAAACTGTAGCTAGGCCAGTAGCTGGAATTATCAGCTGATATATCACTTCAGATCTAGAGCAGTACTTGCAGTTTTTAGAGCCAGTCTGCCGAGACAAGGTATTTCCATGTAGAGCACATTTACGATGACGTATTTCGAAGTCATATATTCGTATTTCGAATGAATTGTATCGACCTTTATTCTGGCCTTCCGTATTCTTAATATTTAGCAACCACATTAAAGATGTGTGGTCTGGCCAGAGCAGAAATGTTCTGCGATAGAGATAATAATGAAAATAATCTATGGCCTTTACGATGGCGAGTAGTTCTTTCCTGGTGGTACAGTATTTTTGGTACTGTTTAGACAAACATTTACTCCAATAGGCATTGACACGTTCTCAGCCGTCGAATTCTTGCGACAGAACAGCACTGACACTTTCGTAGCTTACAGCAATGTCTAATACGAATTGTTTCTCTGGCTGTAGATAAATCGAAATATGCGAAGATGTTACAGCTCGTTTAAGCCTTTTCATTGCTTTTTCACACTCCTTTTCCCACAGGATAATTTTTGACTTGTGCGGAGGTCTGGAAATACAAAAGGCCTTCGTGAACTGCCTGTAATATTTACATAATCCCAGAAAACTTCGTAACTGACAGACCTTTTGAAAACAACATAATTCTAGACTGCAGACATCCTCTCGGGATTAGTTCTCGCTCTTTCAGCAGCGATTATACGGCCGAGATAACTCACTTCACGACGGAACGAGATGCACTTGCTAGGATTCAATTTGAGTTTAGCCATTCTGAGTTGTTCCAGAATCTTACGGATGTTTCTTAGACGTCCTTTAAAAGTACGCCCTGTAATGATAATATCGTTAAGGTACACAAGACAGGGTTCATAATTTTTTTTTAAAACACCGTTTCCATCATGCGTTCAAATGTTGCAGGTGCATTACATAATCCAAATGGCCTCACTTTATATTGCCACAATCCTTGTCCTGTAATGTATGCAGTCTTCTCACGGTCGTCAGGCAGTAACTCTACTTGCCAATAGCCGCTCTTTAGTTCCAAAGTCGAGAAACATTGATTGTCAGAAAGTGTGTCTAGGGTGGCATCAATTCTAGGAAGAGAGTAACTATTTTTCTTCGTGATTTCATTCAAACGACGATAATCCACGCAGAATATCATTGATCCATTCTTTTTTCTCACCAAAAGAGAGGGCCTAAGAAATTGTAGATGTTCGATATCGCATGTCTTTTTGTAGCTCAGCCAACCTTTTTTTGCTTAGCAAATAGTAATCTTTTTGGATGTTGTTTGATTGGAGGATAGTTTCCGATGTCGATTTTTACTGGCTAATATTCGTTCTTCCGATGTCTTTAGGAGTTCAAGAAAACAGGTAATAGAGTACAGTAAGTAACAAATGTATCCGAACACTAGCAAAAATTCCTACATAAAAAAGGTAGAGTTAATACTGCTTTGTTAAATAAATTCTTGTCGAATCATGTTCTTAGTTAGTCTAAGAACATGATTCGACAAGGATATATTTAACAAAACAGTATTAACTCTACATTTTTTATATAGGAATTTTGTGCAATTGTGTGCTTTTGGAACAAAAACTAGACGAAGAACTGGTACTTTTGGTTTTCTTTCCGACATGTGTTCGATCATGTATTGAAAAGTGTGTGTTCAGAATTCTAACAACTCTGAATTTTGACAATAGATGGCAGCACTATGCAATTCTGAAAGAACTTTAGTAAAAAACTTTGATTTAAATTCATTCTTTTTATTGATATTTTAATGTGTTTTAAACGCAAAATTAATTCTTTTTTCTTTTATTATTATTTCTTTTATTCATGTTTTCAATTAATTGTTAGTTATACTTTAAATAATTCTTTTTTAAATTTGCTAAGGACTTGTTATGTTTCTGCAGACCTATTCGAGTTTGTTCTTTTGTTGTGTTCTAGCGGTCAGCTGGAAAAATTCTATTCTAACGTATGAGCTGAAATAAAGTCAATAATTCACGTTTATATTCTATTTTGTGTATGTATTCAAGCTTTTATTCATTGTTTCAAAAATATGATGTTATTAATTCAATTGAAAGGAAGGTGAGTCCTTCACATTCATTTTAAACTGATTTATGATTTAATATAATTTAAACCAGCGATTTTTAAAACCATACAGTCCACAATTCTATTCAAAATCCCTCCATATTTTTGGCCGTCTGGAGCCGTAGATAGTATATTAAATTACGAAATCATTTAAATCTTTTATTGAAAATTAATATTTTACAAATTTGGAAAAGAAAAAAAAAATGTTCTAATGGCTTCGAAAATTGAAAAACTAAAAGTAAAAAGAACTATTATTCGGTCGTCAGTGACTAAATTTGAAAACAAAGCGACAAAAGCTTTGGAAGCGGATCCTTTAGACATTCAAGAAATAAAAATTTTGAAAGGTCATTTGCATGAAAGGCAAACTCAATTAGAACAAATTAATAATGAAGTTGAGGAAGTTATTTCTGATTTAGATGAATTAAAAAAGGAAATTGAAGATAATGAAAAATGGACAGAGAAACTTACTCGTATAAAATATCAGATAGAGTCAAGATTAGAACTTTCTTGTTTTCAGAACACTAAAGTTGTAACACAGGTTAATGAAAATTCTTGTTCTATTTCGAAGCAATCTATTCACCTTCCAAAATTTGATTTGCCTAATTTCTCTGGCAATTTGGAAGACTGGTTAAGCTTCAAGCAAATATTCGTAACCACTATTCATGAGAACACTCAGCTTTCCGATTTGCAAAAATTACAGTATTTAAAAGCGTCTGTTATTGGATCTGCCAATAAGTTAATAAAAGGCTTTCCAATAACTGAAGCAAGTTATAAGGAAGCTTGGGCATCACTAATTTCTAGATTCGATAATAAAAAAAATCTAGCTTATGACCAGTTAAACAAATTCTTTAATTCGAAATCTTTGAAACCAAATTGTCGGAAATCTATGCTAGATTTATTAGATAGCTGTAATGAAGCAATACGTAACTTGAAATGTTTAGGATTTGAATTTAATTTATTTGTGGATTTAATTCTTGTTTATAATTTGCAAACAAAATTGGATGATAATTTAAAGAAGCAATGGGAATTATCTTTAGATAGTGATTCTTTTCCCACCTATGATGAATTTATTTTGTTTCTTGAAAAACAAGCGAGAAGCTTGCAAGATATTGCTGATAGTGTTTATTTTAAATCTGAAAGTAAACAAAAAGTAGTATTAAAAGAATCTGTTTCTAATGCTGTAATATCTAATTCAGATATAAAATCCAATAATTCTATCTGTTCAGAATGCTCGGAATCTCATGCACTTTTCAAGTGCCCACACTTTCTTAAAAAATCTGTTGAAGACAGATGGAATATTGTGAAGGTTAAAAAACTATGCATAAATTGTTTACGTGGTAATCATTTCGTTAATAAATGTTTGATTTCGACAAAATGTCGACAGTGTAATGCTAAGCACCATACACTTCTCCATTTCGAGAAAAATAAAGTTAATTCTCCCCATGTTATTGAAAATACTAATCTCAACATTGAAAGTCCATTCTTTGTCAACTCTAGTTGTTTAACCAGTACCCAAGAGAGTTGTCAAACTTTGTTATCGACAGCTATGGTTCTTGTAAAATCAAATACTGGAAGGTTTGTGCCATGTAGAGTCATGGTGGATTCAGGAAGTCAAAAATCATTAATTTCCAGCTCTTGTGCTAAAAAATTAGGGTTACCTATGAAAACCACAAATCATAGAATCTCGGGTGTAAATAATATTGTTGCAGAAACTGCTCTTTTTGAAGTTAATATTATTTTAAAGTCTTATTATAGTAATGAAATCTTTGATGTGAATGCTTTAATAGTAAATAATGTTACGGTAAATCTTCCTAATTTTGTTGTTCGAAAATCTTCATGGCCTCATTTGGAAGGTCTATCTTTAGCAGATCCTAAATTTTATGTTTCGAGTCCAGTTGAAATTTTGCTTGGTGCAGATTTATTTCCCTTAATAATTTTAGGGCAATCTATTCTGGGTCCTAAAGGTACTCCATGTGCTTTAAATTCCAAATTGGGATGGTTACTCTCGGGTGTCATACATGCAAACAATTTTCAGCATTCTAAAACTGTCCTTAGTTGCCATGCTACAGCTCAGTTAACTTATGATCTTCAGAAATTTTGGGAAATTGAGTCCCTTCCTGATGCAACACCAATTCACAGTTCTGAAGAAAAATACACTAAAACTGTTAGACGAATTCAGTCTGGAAGGTACATGGTGGATCTTCCCTTTAAAGAAGTTCCAAATTTAGGTGACTCAAAATCAAATGCTTTAAAACGGTTTTATTTGCTAGAATCCAAACTTAATAAAAATCATGAGCTTAAGGAGCAATACCATGCCTTTATGCAAGAATATATTGACTTACATCATATGGAACCAGTCCCAAATTCTGAAATTGATTCTAAAGATTATTTTTACATGCCTCATCATGGGGTTTTGAAAGAAGATAGTACAACTACTAAATTGAGGGTGGTATTTGATGCCTCGGCTAAAGGAACATCAGGCCACTCTTTAAACGACTTTCTTGAAATAGGTCCAAAGTTGCAACCAGATTTGTTTAAACTTCCTCTTAAGTTTAGAACATATTCAATAGCGTTAACCGGTGACATCGCCAAAATGTACAGACAGATATTGGTAAGCCGCAAACATGTTGACTTTCAGCGAATCTTTTGGCGATTCCAGCCACATGAATCTATTGCGAGTTTCAGATTATTGACTGTAACATATGGCACAGCCTGTGCCCCATTCCTGGCTATAAGGACATTGCACGAACTAGCCAAAGATTATAGTTCAGAATTTCCTATTGCTGCGCAGTCAATTTTCGAGAACTTTTATGTGGATGATTATCTTGGTGGGTCGCATTCAATTGATGCAGCAAAACAATTGTTCAAAGACCTAAATCACGTTTTAAATCAAGGAGGCTTTACACTTAGAAAATGGGCTTCCAATGTACCCGCAGTCATTCAAAATCTACCAGAAGATCTTAAATCCACTAGGCAAAATGTAAAATTTTCCGAAGATTCCTCCCAAAAAATCTTAGGCTTAGTTTGGAATTCGGCAGAAGACTTATTGAAAATTCATTTGAATGGCGTCAAATCGGTGCATACCAAGCGAGAATTGCTATCAATGATAGCTCAAATCTTTGATCCTTTTGGGATTCTAGCTCCAACCACGATCATGTTAAAAATCATGATGCAAGAGCTTTGGAAAGATAAGTGTGCTTGGGATGATCAAATCCCAGATTCCATTTTGAAAATTTGGCAAGAATTTAATTCTCAAATTGAACTCTTAAAGTCCATTGGCATACCAAGATATCTGAACTGTGAAACATCTCCAGAGAACCACATAGAGATCCATGGTTTTTGTGATGGATCTGGCAAGGCCTACGCTGCAGTGGTATACCTTCGGACACTATCTTCTCTAGGTGAGATTTCAGTTAACTTTGTCGCTGCAAAAACCAGAGTTAACCCTTTAAAACATGTCAAGCTTCCGAGAATTGAGTTATATGCTGCATTCTTGCTTGCACAATTAAGTTCCACAATATTAGAATCTTTAAACTTTAATGTAAATAAAATTTATTTGTGGTCCGATTCACAAATTGCTTTAAATTGGATTGAATCTCCTCCAACCAAAGGAAATCAGTTCGTAACAAATCGAGCAAATAAAATCAAATCACTTGTCCCACAAGCAGTGTGGACTTATGTTGAGAGTTCGTCAAATCCGGCAGACTGTGCCTCAAGAGGCATTCTACCGAAGAGTCTTTTGCATCACAAATTGTGGTGGATTGGGCCTGAATGGCTTAGTGCTAGTGTCAAGTTACCATTATTCCTAGTCAAATCTTCAAATGTTAAGTCAAAAAATTCTGAAGAAAATGTAAGTCACGTTGCAACATCTAGTCATAAAGCCTTTCCTGATTTTCTACTCAAATTCTCTTCTTTTTCAAAACTTTGCAGAGTCCTTGCATTGTGTTTGAGATTCATTTATAACATTCGTAGTTGTAATCGTAATTCTAGACGTATTGGACTTGTCAGTACGCCTGAAGTTTCAAGTGCTATTACACATATTCTTAAATTGATTCAGGAACAAGAGTTTTCGTTAGAGCTGAATTTGCTCAGGAAAAATCAACCTTTACCAACCAACAACAAATATTTATCCTTAAATATATTTCTAGATGATCAAGGTTTAATCAGAGTTGGCGGACGGTTGTCCAGACATCAGTCACTTAATCAAGATCAGAAATATCCAGTGCTTTTATCGAGAAATCATTTCATTACAAAATTAATTGTTGAGCAATATCATAAAAAACACTTTCTTGCTGGTGCACAACTGATTCTTTCCCTAATTAGACAAAAGTATTGGATACTAAATGGTCGCTCTTACATTCGTCGAATTCTAAATGAATGTATTTTGTGCAAACGTTTGAAGAAACAAACTTGCCAACAAATTATGGGTGAGTTGCCAGTCGAACGTATAACTCCAACTCGACCTTTTTCAAAGGTGGGACTAGATTTTGCTGGCCCACTCATCACTAAACCAAATGTGCCTAGATCTAAAGTTAAATTGAAGTCATATATTTGTGTTTTTGTCTGCATGTGCACAAAAGCGGTGCACCTAGAAGCTGTTTCAGATTTATCTTCATCAGCTTTCTTAGCATCCCTAAAACGATTTGTTTCTAGAAGAGGATTGCCATCAGACATATTCAGTGACAACGGAAAAAATTTCAGGGGAGTTGCTAACTATCTTAAGCAACTATTTCGAATCATTCGTTCTGAAAATGTTCAAAATTTTGCTACCAGCAACTTCATCAATTGGCATTTTATCCCACCATATTCCCCTCATTTCGGTGGACTATGGGAATCAGCTGTTAAATTGACGAAAAGTCATCTAATTAAAGCTTGTAAGGCTACCATTCTAAATTTTGAAGAGCTTACTACTCTTTTATGTCAAATAGAAGCCTGCTTAAATTCCAGACCATTAACGCCACTTTCTTCAGATCCATCCGATGTTAGAGCCCTCACTCCCGGACATTTCCTGATAGGAGTTCCACTCCTTGAGATTCCGGAAAGTGGAAATTCACCAAATCTCACTTTATCTTCTCGTTGGACTCTAATCCAGCGAATGAAGCAAGACTTCTGGAAGAGATGGTCTAGAGACTATCTACATCACCTGCAGAATCGACCTAAATGGATCACTTCACGAACTGATCTTCAAATTGGGGACTTGGTTGTTATTCATGATCCACAATCTATTCCTCTCCAGTGGAAGCTGGGTAGAATTATTCGCACCTATCCAGGACCTGATAATAGAGTTTGTGTAGTCAGCATTTGGACTCAGAGTGGTGAAATTCAACGCCCTATTGCTAAAGTGACACTCCTTCTCCCGGTGGGGGAGAATGTTCAGAATTCTAACAACTCAGAATTTTGACAATAGATAGCAGCACTATGCAATTCTGAAAGAACTTTAGTAAAAAACTTTGATTTAAATTCATTCTTTTTATTGATATTTTAATGTGTTTTAAACGCAAAATTAATTCTTTCTTCTTTTATTATTATTTCTTTTATTCATGTTTTCAATTAATTGTTAGTTATACTTTAAATAATTCTTTTTTCAATTTGCTGTGGACTTGTTATGTTTCTGCAGACCTATTCGAGTTTGTTCTTTTGTTGTGTTCTAGCGGTCAGCTGGAAAAATTCTATTCTAACGTATGAGCTGAAATAAAGCCAATAATTCACGTTTATATTCTATTTTGTGTATGTATTCAAGCTTTTATTCATTGTTTCAAAAATATGATGTTATTAATTCAATTGAAAGGAAGGTGAGTCCTTCAAATTCATTTTAAACTGATTTATGATTTAATATAATTTAAACCAGCGATTTTTAAAACCATACAGTCCACAATTCTATTCAAAATCCCTCCAGTGTGTTTGAAACTAAAATTCATCAGGTTACGACAAAATCAGATATCCTGATATTCAAAAGTTTAAAGAAAACTGTAAGGATGATAATTCCAATGAGATTAATTTTCTCAATGAAATTGTAAAGTAATATTTTGAAAATACCGATATCGATGAAATGTTGCAATCCTATGGAGCTAAACTAAAGAAAATGTCGTAAAAGACGACTACCGAGAGTTAGTAAAGCTCTCTATCTTATTTTTCCACAGCTATGAAGATTGATGCGGATTTAAAATTAGTCTTCCAGGTGCCATTTTACTAGATTTATCACTACTGCCCTATCAGTTCAAATTAACTAAGAAATGGTAAACGAAGCACGTGCTTATTCACTGAGAAAAGCTATGATAAGGCTATATGTAAGGTTATATGTAATTCAGCAGGGAAAACTCATTACCAAGATTTATGCTACCTAAAATCTATGAAAACATGAAAATCTTGAAGTCAGTATTTAAGGATCTTCACTGAAGAAATATCTTTCTTGTCCCTATTAAACTTAGATTTTAGTCTAAAAACAAAGGGAAAAATAATTATGAATATGAAGAAGGAAATATTCTGAGTTTCGAGAAAGAATGCATTTCATCAAAAGAGGAATTTATCGACATGTTGTATGGTGAGCATCTTGCTGCATTAAAATTAACCTATACATATATATACAGGGTGATTAATTTAAAAGAGTATCCGCTGTTTTTTCTTATTACCCTTAGATATGACGGATGTGGCAACTATTCTAACACTGAACTATAACTGTTTGAACCTTGTTTAAGTGTAGGAGACAATTTTCAACACTGTTGGACTGTTACAACTTTATTTCTGAGTTAACTCTCTGGCTACCAAAGCGCCTGAAACGGCCGTACATGCAAACGACCACGGGCGGCGCCCGAAAAGAAGGAATGTTGCTATCCCTCAGAAAGAGAAGGGTGTCGAGGTATTCAATCACTTCAGCAATTGTTAAGATGACAGTCGGCCCCTCCTCCCTATTCCCAAGTAAAAGCTATTAGTCTGCTTCGTAAAATTTCCCTAGTTTAGAACAGAGCAGGGATATTTTATGAATTTGGCAGAAAACGATCTGTTATTATTATTTTTTTTTTTCAAAGTACTACTTTTAACTATGTGCTCTGATTTTTTTTTTTTTTTTTTTTTTTTTTTTTCTTTCTTTCTTACTTCTTTTTTTTTAATATACATTTTATACATAAGGAATAACAAATACTTTATTTTTATTTATTTATTTACTGTCATAAAAAAAATGTACATTATTGTATTTAAAATGTATTGTAAAATGGATATTAATTAAATATAACTATTAATAAAAATGTTTTGTTCTAAAAAATAAAGACATTTTTATTGAAAACTTCTTTTAAAATTTCTGTTAAAATTTAAATTTAACTTATATATATATAAATATAAATAATTATAATGTTTCTTCTGTAAGATTTATACAATGTGTATTATTTCTTTTTCGCGTTAATTATTATTATTATTATTATTAATATTTTTTTTTTTCGAAGAACTTTGTAAAAAATTGCTTAACATTTGTATCACAGCATCTATTGTGCAATAATGTCTTACGCAAATAATAATTAAAAAATTAAATAAATAAAATTATACAACACATAATTCTTTTTCCTTTAGTTATAAAAAATTAAGATAATTCTAAGAAATTTTACAAATTACTTTTGAAAAATTATTATTATTATTATTATTATTATTATTATTAAGGAAAGAAAGAAATTATGAAATTATGCCGTTACATTTACCTGTAAGACTAAATGACTATCCAGACTTTCTTACCAGATTTATAAATATAAAACACCTTACGGTAAATAGCGTTCCGTGGTAGTCCAGTCGGTAGAGCACCGTCCTCGTAATTGGAAGATTGCGGGTTCGATACGCGTATAGCCAAAGAACTTAGATACCGTCGTGTGCACTAATAGCGGCTGGTGCGCGTGAAATCTGTCGTGACCGCAATGTGCTCCATATTCTCATCCAAATTATACCTCTGGGGATCGGAGCCATATCATAAATAAATCTTCGGCATTTTTTTTTTTTTTTTTTTTTTTTTTTTTTATCATAAATAATGATTTTTATTTTTCCAATAATTAGTTTAAAAAAATCCTCCTTCTGTACATAAATTTAAATATTCAATGAAATTTTGTCCTAAGCGGTCATATTAAAGATTATATATACGTATAAAACCTTGCAGAGTCACTTGGTGAGTGATATGCACAAAAATTTGATATACAATAATTTATTGAAGGTGCAACTATATATAAATATGCATGACATCTTCATGAAATTATTAGCTCTGTATTTATAGTTCCGCAATCTTTTTACAACACGCAGGCACTAGAGTAGATGTTAAAGCTGATATATTGTACTAGGGTACAATAGGCTCACAGTAGATTGCTGTTTTTAAGTGGTTTTAGGCCATATTTACTCGAATTTTGGAGAAAACCACTGAAAACTCGGAACGGATGGGTCAACACATGCGTCTTAGTATCGAACCCAGCACTTCCTGTTAATCAGCTTCGACAGCAGTACTTCATGTTTAAAAATGTTCGAATGATGTTTCGGTCCACTCAAAAGCAGTAAATATATTGAAAACTGGAAGTCGAATTCTCTTAAAAGAATTATATATAACAATATAACTATTGTACTGTCTCATGTAATATAAGACACAAAATGAAGCATCATTTTTCAATGTATTATGGTTTTGTCGATATTCTACGTGCTTAGTATACTATATAACTCAAGGTAAATACATATATCGCATCTATTTATTTATCTATCTATCTCTATATATAAACTATTCGATTTTATAAACGAAAACACACAAAATAATAATAATAGTAATAATAATAATAATAATTTGATTATTATTATAATTTTATTTATTTATTTAATTAGTTTATTAATTAATTTATTTATTTTAAATTAATGTCTTTATTTTAAATATCTTATGACTTATTTTCATTAAATCGTCAAATTACGAATTTCATCTTTAAAAAAAAATATTTTCTGTAGACTCTAAATGACAATATATTTAAATATATATACATACACACAATACATACATACATACATCTATATATATATATATATATATATATATACTTATTTTTATCTACCAGGATTTCTATCTTATTGAAGAAACAAGCTTCAGACGATTTTTTCGTGAGATATTTTCACATACGACGGCGAGTATTTTAACATTTTAACCGTTCATAGTTGCTTTGGGCAACCGCCTTTTATGTCTTCGAATCGAATTCCCACACAAGAAGTCGCCCCCATTGATTTACCTAATGACTTTTTCCAGATAACTGGTATGTGAGTAGACACAATGGCGTACAGTAACACAATCACAATACACTAGATATGGTTACGTTCTAGGAAAATCTCAGAATGATAAAAACATGAACCTGGGGAAAAAAAAAATCCGATTAGATTATTTGAAATTTTAATTCGAAGAGACTAACTATTTTAATAAAGATGTAAAACGCTTTATTAACAATGTGTTCATAAATATTTACATAATATTAATTTTTACTTTACTTTATTTATTATTTTTATTTATTTATTTGTTTATTTTTAAAAAATTGCTATTGAAAATTATGAAAGTAGGAAATTGTCAACAGTTGTTGTTTTATCTTAGAAAGTTCCTACGAATAACTTTAGAATTTTAGAAAATTCGTTATTATTCAGGAAAACATTCTTCCAGATATATTAAAAGTAAGACTGAAATACTATAAGGCAATTCATTCGCGCTACTAAAAATTCATTGAATCTATTTGAAATACCTTTGAAACTGTACATTTTTATAACGATAAAGAAAATGATATACCATGAAATATAGATAATTTATGTATATTTTAATGATTTTTTGCAATTCTTAGATTGCACAAGATACATGAAATTTAATGTAGTTAAATATCAATATAATATCAAAGTACAAATTAGTATGTATGAAAACAAAATTTATTTAATTTAGATGGTGTTGTTGTGTGGCTTAAGGGCTTCTTGATTGGATTAGGTCCTAAGCGTATAGGTGGAATGCCCTTCACCGGGGTTCTTTCTGAGGGATCCTACCCATATTTTCCCGCAGTATATTTGAAGAAAACTGCAGAAAACTCCGAACTACTAGATCAGTGAGCGCGAACTGGGATCGAATCTGGCACGTTCTATCTACCAGCTTTGAGTGCAGAATTATTTGATTTAGAATTATATATTACATAATTATAAAAAAAAAGTAAACTATAGAATCGTTTTGCTACTGCTTTCTAATGTTATATAATAAACTGGAATACCATATAAAGCGATAAAAAAATAATTACACTATATAATTTTCTATTTATTTATTTAGTTTATAACAACTTGTGTGGCATTAGATAGAATAGTTCCCCCCCCCCCTCCCCCAGGTATTTAATTTTCTTATACACGGTAATATATCCGAATTACTTTTGTATGTCTATGTACAAAAAGAAAAAAAAAAAAAAAAAAAAAAAAACACGTTTGTATTTTAAATTATTCATTAATTTAGAGTGTCTTACGAAAGAAATATTATTATAAATACAAGTAAATAAATGAAACTTTTACAAATATATCACAGAAAAAAACGAAAACTCCTATTATAATACTAAATTAAGTAACAAGTATAAGTTCTGTTAGCAAAGAAAAGAAAAGAAGAACAAAATCCAAGTGAAAAAATAACATTAAAAATTTAACAATAATGAACCCTTCATCAGAATGAAAAGTCGAATTATTGTTTTGCAAATATGGATAAATTTCTTCCTTTCTGTAAGCATAAAGATAAAAATAAAATACATTAGTGCCCAATTTTCCCATATGACAAATGACATCAATTGCCTATTATTTTTTCAATTAGGTAAAGCTCAGAACTATGAAAAGAACTTGTCAGGGGTGATCTTTTCCCCAGTTGAGCACCAATGTACGATTTCTTTCGTTTGTAGCTATAATAGCAAATTGTTAACAGGCACCCTAACCCCACCGTACAACACTTTTACTGAAGTTAAAAATGAAGAATAAAAGGGAATAAACTATTTAGTTTAAAGAATCAGATAATCAAATAGAAAACAACCATAAAAAACAAGCATTACTCACAGGATGATGCATTTGGAGTCACAAGCAAAATAATTCAAGGGTTTAGTTGTACATAGCAGGCAAAGTTCTATAGCATTAGCAAAGTCAGACTTATAAACTAGTAATAAATAATTTTATTTGCATTTTAATTAGTCAAATAAATAAATAAAATGTATCCACGCACATCAAAAAGTTTTTTTCTAAAGATGAAGAAAGCACTCAAAAGTGTCGTGATAGTTTACACTGAAAATTAAATAAATAAAATGTGATAAATATTTTTAAAGAAATATTTATTAAAATAAATATTTTTAAAGAAATTAAAACTTGTTATGCACTAAGAAATTAATTTTAATAAACTATTTTTGAGTACTGAAAATTTTTTATTATTATATATAAATATAAATTATAATTTTAAATTAAAAATAAATAAATGAAACAGGCAAACAATAAGAAAGACGAAATGAAGGTATACTCACTCGAAATCATTTTTAGAAGCTGTTAAAAAGCATTTCAAAAATGAAAAAGCAGTTTCACCTATTATTTTTAATTCGATTTTTTTTCCGATGACTATTTTCCCTGGTGACTTTTTTTCCGGGGCTGTTTGCCTGATGACGTTTTCCCGGTGATTTTTGTTTAGCCAATTGCCTTTTATACAGTAAAGCTATTTATTTTATTTTATTTATTTACTTATTTTTTCGTTTTTCTCTGGTGACTTCTTTTTTCGGTAATTTTTTTCCGCTAGTCAAACAGACAGATGCGCAGGGAGACAAATGTTTAGTAAAATTTGCGAAATATACATTATTATTATTGTGTTATCATTTTTGCCCTAAAATCCCAATTACAGAATGCCATAACAATTCATTCATTGTCTATTGCTCTCTTACAATAAACTTGCAGATACCATACAACTATGAAAATAATCTTGCATAAAAAATAATTTAATATAATAATTTAAACATTCTATATTAGTCACATGTGCGATCTACCTCATACTCAGTTATTTCTGGAATGGAGCTACTACCGTTTTTGTTAGAGAATTAAAATAGATTTATTCTGAAAATAAATAAAATTTTATATTTCACATAATTAGAGAATAGAAATATTTATTGCTGTTTATTACTGTTAGCTATTTATTTATTACTGTTTATTGCTGTTAACTATTATTATATGCTTTTGAAACAATATGAAAAGTCATTAACAGCTTAATTCGAATGAAACTATTAAATGCCTTTTAAGAAATAATAATGCAATATATAGAACAAATATTTTTAAGAGTAAATTATTTAAAATGAAAACATAATTTGATAAATCAACGTAATAATAATATGAAAATACTCTTATGTTGGAGCATTAATTAAGTCGTACAAATATTAATTTTTTCTAATTGTTTTTATATAAGTTAGAGAGTGAAAAACAAATTTACAGGTACAGTTAAAAGCGAACAGTTAATATAAGTATTAAATTCATTCATTATTAACATCATGGGACGAAAAACTTTTCCAAAGTATTAAGCATATTGAATAATGACTATCAAAAATTGTTATTAAATCATCCGCATTCAGTAATCTATAAAAAGAAAATTATAGGAGGAAAACTTAATATTTTTCATTAACTATTTAAAAATATCTTTTTTATTTTATATTATGTATATATACGTACACAAAGAAAAAATATTATTAACCGTGCAATTATTTACTTTAAAAAAAAGTATGAATAAAGAATGGTTTTTTACAGATTTTAGTCATTTCGTAAGTTTTTATTT
The DNA here is from genome assembly GCA_963930645.1 of Salticus scenicus. Lineage (NCBI taxonomy): Eukaryota > Metazoa > Arthropoda > Arachnida > Araneae > Salticidae > Salticus > Salticus scenicus. The sequence goes on from OZ005649.1 coordinate 233,017,861, forward strand.
TAAATTGTGTATGAAATTAAAATGTTTTATTGAGTACTGATATGCATTGCACTTACACATACATGCTTGTAATCTCATACTCTTTTTTAAAAGTGTGAAGTTTTGTGCTTAAAAAAAAATAAATAAATAATCACTTTATACTATCTCATTACATAAATAATGTTTTCTTATATTTTCCCTCCATGTTTTCCCCAATGAAACAAATCCCCCTTTTTTTCCCCTTAAAGAACGGGCGGAAATCTTCAAAGTAGCGAGTACAAATCACAAGGCTCACGCCTACCCCAAAAGTGGGGGTGAAATTTTCTCCAAGATGAAGGAAATTCCGGTCTTTTCATGTCCCTAGGAAAATCCAACCCAGATAGCAAAGGACATCGAAATCACATTGGCCGCTCATCAGAATCGTTGGGAAATGATTGGTAATCATTTGAGGACATTCTCAAGATCTTGTTTCGATCTTTTGGAGCGGTTTCTTATACTGGCCTCGAAAGCAATCATCGACAGAATATCCAAATAATGCGCTATATATATTAGTCGATAAATAATTCATGCGTGATGTCGGCCCATACTCCAAGGAGAGCAGAATTCGAACCATTTTTTCCCGCTTTAAACACCCCGCTTGCTCATGGAATTACCCCCCGTGTTGCTACACTTCCGGACAAATGTCACCCTCGCTTTCACTTCGGCGATAATTTACATGTCTTGGCAAAATAGCAAAAGCGATAAGTAACAGATTATTGGAAACATCGTAAGAAATTGGAGGCTATTAAGGTTACATGGAAAGATATAATTGCTGTTTTCTTTTAGCCATTTAAAACTCCTATTGGGGGTTAACAATAGTCTACAGCAATTTAAAAATAGTTCGAGGCTTCAATTACGATTAATGTATTTACATGATTTATTTCGAATGAAATCTCTGTAAAAGTAATTATTTTTATACATTTTTCTTTATGTTTTATTACTATTATAAAGAAATATTTATTGGGTCAAATAAGAAATGTAATATAAGTTTGATATTAAGTCTGATCATATGGATCTTTAAAGCTGGATAAGCATATAGATATTTATCTAACCTCTTTTTTATTGTTAACTATCGTTTATATATGTCATCGTTTATATATATATATATCTATTTATGTATATATATATCTATATATATAATATCTGTGTTTCCATTTGCAAACATTTATTACTTATTTATTTTACAATATTTACTAAACATTATGCGATTACACATGTTAAAATTTGTATTTGTACACACATATATAACTTAATGAGTGAGATAAATTTAAAAACGAAAAATCTAATCATACAATGTTCGTACAACATTATTTCATTTTCTAATATTCAATTTAAAATGCCAAGAGTATACAAATGTATAAATACAAACAAAAGATTTCTCTTCAAAGGAAGCAATTTGGATTTATTTTATGAACAATGGCCGAGATGCTATGCTCTCTAAACTGATAGAAAGGCGATCCTGAGTTCCATCCAAAGTCGTGCTCGTCGGCTTACCGAAGTTTTTTTTTATTTTCTTTGAAACTTGCGTGAATGAGAATTAGGATTTCTTAGAAACACTGCCACTTATGGCTTTTTATCCAGGGCTACGTCCTTCTCATAGATAATCTGCCTGAATCTTAAGTACCTACACCCTAACTCATAAAATCCATTAAGACAGAGGTTATTTTTTTCTCCGTAGAATTTTCCACAAAATGTCTGTATTATGTCAATGCAGGAAATCTTAGACTGGCCACATCAATATTTTAAAAGCAATAAATATGTAAGGAGTTAAGACGCCTTAGAAAGACCTCCTCCTCAGACATATTCCTCTTAATCTAGATCTTTATCGTAGAAAATCGATCTTTCATATTATTTCATAAAATCCTTTTAGTTTAAAATAATAATATGATGAATCATTGTCTTATTCTAAAACAGAACATCATCAAATACTCTATACATTTGGTAATGAAAGCGAATTCTGAACATAACATTTTTTATTGCACTGAAAATTTAATTTCTTGACGAAATTTATTACTTACTTTTTTTTATTCTTAAGCTAATACGTAATGGTGAATGCGCGGTACATTCCTCCCGTTCATTATACGATATTTATATATATAAAGCTGAAAATTTATCAGTCTGTACCGATTTTTAGTTTGCTGTACAAAGCTGCATCCTTCAACTGATAACTATGAAAAGTGGTACATTTATTAATAAGGACAAAAATCTAGCTAACATCGTATTTTTTAGTTGAATCAGATAATTAGTTGAAAAGCTAGTTGAAAGATAATTAGTTAAATAAAAACTCCATTTTAACTTTAAAATTATTAAAAAGAAAAATAAGTTGATGCCAATAAATAAATAAATAAGTGAATATATTATGTCAACTTTGTATGTCGAAAAAAAAAAAAAAATGAACGTGCAAGCATTTTTTGTATTTTTTATTTAAATTAATTGTTTATGTGTAGTTCTTTTTTTTTTTTTTTTTTTTTTTTTCACAATGAATTCGAATTGTTATAATTATGATTTTATTGAGATAGTACATGTAGGGATTCATTCTACTACTTTTATTTTATTCCATTAAATATTTCTCTCAATTTTAACGTTTAAGTAATTTTGATACTAAAACTCAACGGCAATAGAAATTACCAAGTTCGTAATATTATAAAGCTAAAAGGTTTTAATTTAATGTCATTTCCTCTGATACTTTCTTTGCTTTATTTTTTCTTTAATTCAAAAACATTTTAAGCATTACTTCAACCCGAGCAGCGCTATATATGTATACTAACTAAATATATATATACACCTGCTAGTATTCATATTTCGAATGATTCGCAAGACTACAGGTTCTTGCGGATTATATTGACATTTCATCATCTGTTTCCTTGCATTTTACAACTTATTTCTTTTTATATTGCATAGCTTTTTGCTATGCTAATGTTTAAAGCGCCATGTTCCGGGGTCAAACCCCATTCAAGCATGAATATTTGTAGTGTCTTTTAATGGCTTTTCATCTGATGAGAATTAATAATAATAATAATAATAATAATAATATAAAAAGAACAGCTGAACGAGAGACAATTTCTTTATTTCTTTATGCGAAAATATAATAAAGTGAATTTCAGCACTTAACACGTATACAAGAAATATATCAATTTTTGTCAAGAATCACTTGCAGTCCTTATTCAACTAAAACTAAATAAATTAGGATAAAGTAGTGTACATGTTTTATTTGAAATAACTAGACATAGATAGTAATCAGTAATAATTTCGCTTTAAAACAGAGTAATAAGATTTTTATTATCATTATCAATATGATAACATAATGAAAGATATAGATATATATATATATGTGTGTTTATTAATCTTTTTAAATTATATATATATAATGTCCAAATTCTTTATTAAATTTATGTAATAATGTTTTTCGGAATAAAATATATATTAACAATATGGTTGTGAATATATTGCGTTGATAAAATGTTATTCGGAATAAGGAAAAAAAAAAAAAAAAAAAAAAAAAAAAAAGAACTTGATAGTTTTCATGCACATTTTTATACTATTTTCCACAGAAACACTGATAGAATCGTAAAGACGACCCCTGTCTCGATTATCAAACAGGAAATGGATAGTTTTGAATGAATCTGGCTTACTATTATCGTGCCAAGGTCATAATTTTTTTCACATTCCTCTTTCACTTGACATTGAAAGTTTGAATCTCAGTCCCCCACAAACCATGTAATGCAGCAATATTTTGTTTATTCCCTTTAGAAAATAAGGAATTCTAAAGTAATGATTTATAACATCCCCCCCCCCCTTTTTAAAAGGTTTAATGGGAGGTACATATATTATTTTAAATTGGATATTATTGAAGATTTATTGGATATGAATATAATTAAGGTATAAAACCTTTTGTTTTCAATTCATTGTGATTTTTCATTTCTTTTAAAATATCATAGCATGTATTAATTGTGAGTTTGTTTCTGTTGATCCCAATTTATTTTTATTCTTATTAAAATTACACAAAAAATGCGTAATGTTTAGGATTTATTTAAGCTTTTGAAAAATTATAAATTTGATACTTTTAATTAATTTAAAAAATACATAGTTAATTAATGTTGCAAATATTTTCAATGCCATTTCTCGATCATATAATAATTTAATTTATGGTTTAAATATTAAGAATGAATTAAAATCTTTAGGATAATTAAATCACTTCATTACTTTTAATGATTAATTGATAAAAACTTTCATATATTTTTTTTGTGTTATTTACTTTTTTTTTTTTTTAAATCTTCTTAAAATTCTACAAAAAGCTATGTGATATTTAAAGATTGTATAAGGTTTTGTAAAAATTAAAAATAATACACTTAATTAATTATAATGAAAAATAGCAAAATTTAAAGAAAAAAAAAAAGAAAGAAAGAAAATTTTTCAATGTTATTTCAAGATTCGTAAAGTAATTTATAATTTTCATGTGCTAAATTTTCATGTTTTAACACATAATTTGCATTTTAATGAAAATAACGCATTTTTTTTCTTTCCTTTCTCTCTTTCTTTAAACGAAAATTTTAATCTTTAAGATAATTTAATAATTTCATTGCTTTCAATTATTGACGTATTCAAAATTTCTTATATATATATATATATATATTTAATGTATATTTTTTTCTTTTTCTTTTTTTAAAAATTTTTTATTGAAATATTTTTACTTACTTTATAGTAGAGAATTTTATATACTTAATTTATTTTAGAAAATACTGTTTTGGAAAATTCTGATTCAAATTTTATGTTAATATGTAAATTCTAAACCAAGTTATCTTAAGGAACTAACATTGATTTTTTGCTTTTTAATTATCCTACTTTTTTTTTCTTGTAATTAATAATATTAGTTTTAAAAATTTTAAACGCTAAAACAGACTTTCCACATGAAATAATTTTTTCTGTGATTTTAGTTAGCAGACAGATAAAAATTTTAAAATCAAAATGCAAATTAAAAAAAAAAACGAAAAAATTAATGAGTAAATTATTAAAAATAATTCAGTTAATTAATTATTTTTAATATTTTAATTTATTTTTAATAAGTAAAATTTTATTTATTTTACGAGTTGTGAAAAATTATTGAACTTTTTTCTACATTAATAATTGTGCACGTTTTTTGTAATTGGTTAAGAATCTTAAATTAATATTTTTTCAAAAAAGCTGAAATAAGTCTTAAAACCGCATAGATTTTTGTGTAATTTTATAGGAAGTTTAAGAACTTGTGATAAACAGAAGCAAACTCATATTTCATACGTGCCACGACATTTTAAAAGGTATGAATTCCAATGAATATACATGAAAATTTGATTAAAACATTTACAAATAACATCGCTAAGTAAACCACACGATATCATAAAACGTCGAAACAAATATGATATTGCAGGATAATCCACATGACATCATATAACGTCAATAAATAATCGACAGGCAACCATTTGGTTAAAAATAAGGAAGAAAAATACATTGTAAAACACTAGAAATGATATCGTAAGATAATCCACATGACATCATATAACGTCGATAAGTAATCAGTAGACAATCATATGGTCGAAAAGAGGGAGAAAAAGCATCAGGGTTGTTTTAAAAATGCTCAGAGTCCGATGATCGATCGGTGGTTTACCGGGCGGACATATAGCACTTCCTGGCGACGTCAGGAAACGAGGTCGTTAGAACGAAAAATAGTCAAACGTGGACGTTCGGCCGAAGTTCGGCCAATAATTATTTGCTGTTTGGGAAGCACGGTTGTCAGAGAGTTAAAACAGAAATGCAGACGCACATTTTTTTTTTTTTTTTTTTTTATCCTGTAATAATTTTATTTATAAAAAACAAAATTTAATTACTTTCTTTCTTTTACATTATAATTCCTACATTACATTTACATTATCATAATCATTTTTACATTATCATTTCGTAAGCTTTTCCAGAGCAGTCCTGCAAACATCGATGAATTAAAACAGATCATAACTGAAGAAATCTCGTCAATAACACCAACAATGCTGCAAAGTGTGTCTGTCGGGGAGGAGGAGAATGGAGAAGGAGGCAGGATACGATGCGCAGAACAGAACTATTGTGTGACGGGACGGAGCTGATTGAGTCAGTCGCCGATTCGAATCGAAGAGAGATGCAATGCATCTTAAAACCAGAAAGCAAACTCTTTTAATATAATAAGACTTATTCGTCATTATTCGAGTCAAATAACATAAGTTAGGATTGTAACAATAAATCGTTTGCTAAGCAGAATTTAGAGGTCTGAGTCTATGTATTGACAGTTCTAGTTTTACTTTCACCCGGGAAATCTGGCAGATAGGGTAAGTAGAATTAAACTTATTCTCATTTGACTAATATGCATGTTATTCTTATTTCTGATAGAGTAAAGTTGAAGAATTTGAATTTAAATAAATGAGTTAGAATTTCTTAATATGAGATTCTAAATTTAATCAATCCTAATTCGAAATTCATAAATTGATACTTAGTCGAAAATTCTTAGTGGCTTCAAAGCCATAGTGGTCCGTCGATTCACGGAGGCTTAATTACCTATTAATTAGATAATTAATCGTAATTCGTTAAATTAAAAAAAAAAAAAAAAAAAAAATTGTAAATTGAAAAAATTATTTTGTTTACGTAGGATTAAATTATCTGTATAAGAACTTTAAAGTAAATTAAAATTAATTTGTTGAAATAAATCATTAATACAAGGTTAAATTGTTTTGATATAAAACGTAATTCAAAGTAGTTTCGCTTTCATGCTTACGTAGAAGTTTTGTTTTGAGAGAAAACGTAATTCAAAATAGTTTGGGTTTCAAACCGAAAGTTTCGGTTTGGAATTTCAGAAATAAACTTTCATGTTAAGTAATTGTTGAATAAATGAGAGTATGAGAATGAAAAGGGTGCATTTAATATTTTATTAGTTTATTTATTTCAGTAAAAAAAAAAAAAAAAATTCTATTATGTGTTGTTTCTTTTCATTTGTTCTTATATTTTTGTTTTGTTTTACTTCCTGATCTGCAGAATAATAATTTAATGCAATCGATTAATTCATATTTAAATTTAATTGTTTGTAATTAGTTTGCTCATAAGATGGGTAGAAAGGGAAAAACAAAGGCGAATGACGCCGAACAGAGTGCGTTGTTCTCAAAATCTAATGAAGTGATAAAATTTGAAAATGTAATTAAAGAAATAGAATTTATAAAATCGAAGGTCAATGATTGCGATAAAAGCGATCAAGCCAGATTAAAGATCTTAAAAGATAAGGTAAATGCACTGGAGGTTAAATTCGAGGATATAGTTACAAATTTTTCCGAAGAGGAAAACGATGAAAACTCTGAAGAGGTGTTAAAGAATAGGGACACTCTGTTAGAATTATCCGTTGTATTAGAGGGTAAATCGCAATCAAATACTCCAAATGTAAATAATGATGCACGTACCAAACCCGGGACTTCTGTTAATTCGCATATTAGTCTTCCCAAACTTGAAATTCCTTATTTTTACGGGGATAATGAATCTTGGTTGTCATTTAAAAATTTATTTAAATCATCTATTCTGGATAATGACAGCCTTAGTGAGGTTGAAAAGCTACAATACCTCCAATCGTGTGTAAGAGGTAGTGCATCAAAACTTATTCGTGGATTTTCGTTACAATCGGGAAATCTTAAACACTGTTGGGAAATTCTTACTCAGCGCTACGAAAATAAACGTCAATTAGCTATAACTCAAATAAATAAAATCTTTTCAGTAAAAGTAAACAAAGCGGATGATCCTAAATCGTTTTTCAATTTAATAGATACTTGTAACGAAGCGGTGCGAAATTTATCGACCCTCGGATTGGAATCTAATCCTCTTAGCGATCTTATTCTTATAAATTTCATGATTTCAAAATTGGATTCATCCGCTAGGCATAGGTGGGAGCTCAGTCTAGAGAATACGCAAACTATTCCCGATTTAAATTCGTTTCGTACATTCATTGAAAGGGAGGCGTCGAGTCAAACAAAGCTTGAAAATAAACCAGGGATGTTTAAGAAGCCAGTAGAAGGTAGTAGTGTAAAAAAATCTTGTGCCAATAATTCAATGCTAGTCAAAGAAAATAAATGCGTCGCCTGTTCTCAAGTACATCAATTGTTTAAATGTCCCAAATTCAATCGAATTAGTGTTCAGGAGCGATGGGACTTAGTTAAATCAAAATCACTGTGTGAAAATTGTTTGCGAACTAATCATCAAGTGCGTCAATGTAGAATTAATATTAAATGTAAAGTATGTGCAGGTTCACATCACACTCTTCTGCACATTTATGCACAGAATTCTGCAGATCAGGGAGGCGGCCTTGTTACTACGTCGGTGGCCAATAGTTCACAATCTAATGCAAATTTTAGTAACCAAAAGGTATTATTGGCTACTGCCCTTATAAAGGTTAGGTCACCTAACGGCAAAATTATTCAATGTCGGGCGTTAGTTGATAGTGTCTCATAACAAAGGAGTGCGTTGAGAAGCTAAATTTGTCTTTGTTTGGCACTTCTCATCGACTTATAGGCATAAACGGTCTTTCCGCAGAAACTGTTTTGAATTTTACGGAATTCTCATTCTCGCCATATTTCACTAACGAGTATAGGAACTTGAAAGCGCTAGTAGTAAATAGGGTTACTACCCCTCTGCCAAATTTCCGGGTGCAAACGACGTCTTGGCCACATACAAAAAATCTGCAGTTGGCTGATATGAATTTCTTCAAGCAAAAACTTCAATCTAGTATATTTTGCAATTTGATTCGATTCCGTTTAAATAAAGTCGCCCTCTCGAGTGATATCGAGAAAATGTTTCGGCAAATTCTAATCACAGAGCCTGATACAGCCTTTCAAAGAATATTTTGGAGGGCCAATGTTTCAGATCCACTCAGAGTGTATAAATTGAACACTGTTACTTATGGCACAGCCTGTGCTCCATTTTTAGCCCTGCGTACCATATTACAGCTATTAAACGATGAAGAACCCAATTTTCCCGTAGCTGTGCAGGCTGCCCGCAACAACCTGTATATGGACGATTTCCTTGGAGGGGCTGAAACAATCGAAGCCGCTCAATCTTTGGTCACAGACCTTCAAGCATTATTTAATGCTGGGGGTTTCAAGCTGCGAAAATGGGCTTCAAATTATGTGGAAGCTCTAGTTCAGGTCCCAGAGGCTCTAAAATCAACAAATCAGGAATTATCCTTAAACCCCGATCAATCCCAACGTATTTTAGGACTAAACTTGAATTTAACTTCGGATACACTGCAGGTTGGCGTCAACACAGAAGAAAACGTCAAAACTAAACGACAATTATTGTCCGTAATTGCACGCATCTTCGACCCTTTGGGTCTGTTATCCCCTGCCACTATTCTTTTAAAATTGCTTCTACAAGATGTTTGGAAGCTAAAACTTGGTTGGGATGATCCTTTACCACCAGACATTCAAAACAGGTGGAACGAATTTTATGAAAAAATTGCTTCCTTTAAGGCCATGTCAGTACCCAGATTTTTAGACCTGAAATCCGAACCTATGTACCAGATTCTGGGATTTTGTGATGCGTCAACAAAGGCATATGCTGCCGTAATTTATATACGCCCAAGTCAGAACTCATCTTTAAAATTGATTGCAGGTAAAACCCGTGTAGCTCCTTTAAAACCCATTACCTTGCCTAGGTTGGAGCTATGCGCGGCTGTATTACTCTCGGAACTTTTGTCAGTCATCCAGAGCTCGCTGGATTATCAGGTTGAGGAAATTCTCCTATGGACAGACTCAACAATCGCCCGTAGTTGGATCTTAAATCCGCCCTTAAAGGGCAACACATATGTCCTACACCGAGTAAACAAAATTAGAGCTCTCACAGACACAACATCATGGCATCACTTACCAAGCAAACATAACCCAGCAGACTGTGCAACCCGTGGGCTGTTACCCAACAAATTAAACCACTTTAACTTGTGGTGGTCTGGACCTGATTGGTCAAAGATTCCGGTCTCAGATCACGAGTCCAAGATTGCTACCTCAGTCCCATGTACAATTGTGGGAATTCCTGGACTAATAGAGTCAACTCCAATGCATGAATCCGTTATAGAGGATTTGGTTTCAAAATTTTCATCAAGTAATAAACTTTTTCGTGTAATTGCATTTATGAAGAGGTTTATTTATAACAGTAGAAATGCTACAAAATTGAAAGGACCAGTCTCAGTACAAGAAATTTCAGAAGCTAGAAAAATTGTTATTAAATTCGTCCAACAAAGGTCCTTTGCTTCAGAAATCGCCCTTTTGCAGCGCGGCCAACCCGTGGCAAACAGCAGTAAATTAAAAAATCTCAATGTGTTTCTTGATTCAGAAAATCTATTGAGAGTGGGAGGTAGAATTGATAAAAACATCACTCTGCCCTATGATACTAAACATCCAATACTCATACCTAAAAATCACCCTTTTACATCGACATTAATAAGACATTTTCACACGTATAGTCTTCATGGAGGTGTCGACCTAGTATTAAATCTCATTCGCCAGTCTTACTGGATTCCTGATGGTAGATCCACTGTGAAAAAAGAGCTTCGTAAATGTGTCACGTGTGCCAAAGTCCAACCGACCCCCATTCAACAAATGATGGGTGACCTTCCCAGTGCAAGAGTCAACCCTTGTAGACCATTTCAACATGTTGGCCTTGATTATGCAGGCCCTATTTAAACAAAGTGTGAACATAAACGAACAAAAACAAAATTTAAGTCCTATATTTGCCTATTCATCTGCATGAGCACCAAGGCAATTCATCTCGAACTAGTCACGAATTTATCAACTGAACATTTTTTATATGCCCTACAAGGATTCATAGCGCGTCGAGGCTATCCTACTGACATTTACTCAGATAACGGACGCAACTTTGTTGGTGCCCATGCCCATTTGAAGAAACTCGTGACACTTTCAAAAACCAATATTATTCAAGACTTTGCCACAACTAGACAAATTCATTGGCATTTTATGCCACCTTACGGGCCTAACTTTGGCGGCCTATGGGAATCTTCGGTTAAATTGGCCAAACGCCATTTACTTAAAGCGTGTAAAGGCAGTTGCCTATCGTTTGAGGAGTGTGCTACGATTCTCACTACTATTGAGTCCTGCTTAAATTCACGACCCTTAGTCCCACTTTCCACCGAGCCCAATAATTTCTTAGTGCTTACGCCAGGACATTTCTTAATTGGGGCTCCGCTTCTTCAGCTTCCTGAACACTCTTTTAACCAAACTAATCCATTGTGTACCAGTTTTTCTTCCAGGTGGAAACTCCTCCAGCAGATCAAGAAGCAATTTTGGAGTACATGGGCAAAGTCTTATTTGACTTCACTCCAGTCTAGAGAAAAGTGGAAGAGCGGCAATACACATCTGCAACCTGGTCAGCTAGTCCTGGTGTTGGAGCCTTCTATTCAGCCAGCACAGTGGAACTTGGCCAGAATTCTGGACTTGCATCCTGGAGATGATGGCATCGTAAGAGTCGTCACTCTGAAGACACCATCTGTAGTCATCAAAAGACCGGTGAATCGAGTCGCCAGTCTGCCATGCTCAGCCCCCCCCGGAGGATGTCGGGGAGGAGGAGAATGGAGAAGGAGGCAGGATACGATGCGCAGAACAGAACTATTGTGTGACCGGACGGAGCTGATTGAGTCAGTCGCCGAATCGAATCGAAGAGAGATGCAATGCATCTTAAAACCAGAAAACAAACTCTTTTAATATAATAAGACTTATTCGTCATTATTCGAGTCAAATAACATAAGTTAGGATTGTAACAATAAATCGTTTGCTAAGCAGAATTTAGAGGTCTGAGTCTATGTATTGGCAGTTCTAGTTTTACTTTCACCCGGGAAATCTGGCAGATAGGGTAAGTAGAATTAAACTTATTCTCATTTGATTAATATGCATGTTATTCTTATTTCTGATAGAGTAAAGTTGCAGAATTTGAATTTAAATAAATGAGTTAGAATTTCTTAATATGAGATTCTAAATTTAATCAATCCTAATTCGAAATTCATAAATTGATACTTAGTCGAAAATTCTTAGTGGCTTCAAAGCCAGTGTCAAAAACCTGGTTCGACGTGTTCATGTTTACATTCAGAATAGTTGCGAACATTTTCAACATTTTCTGTAAGGAATGATAATGTAAAAAAAAAAAATGAATTAAACTATGTTTTTCAAAAATAAAAATATTGCAGGACTAAAACAATTGTGCGTTTCCATTTCTAGTTTACCTCACAAATAAAGTTGTAACAGTCCAACAGTGTCGGAAATTGTCTCCCACACTTAAACAAGGTTCAAGCAATCATACTTCAATGTTAGAATAGTTGCCACATCCGTCAGATTTAAGGGTTATAAGGAAAATCCACGTGTACTCTTTTGAACTGATCACCCTGTATGCATATATTACAATTTATAATAATTCTATCATTCTTTACTTTTGATAAAAATAACAATGTGGATGATAGTATATCAATCAAGAATAATAACGTATTTCTTTGTCTGAAAGTTAGCAATAGCTTTCTCCAAGAGGAACTTTATAGGAAGCAAATGTCACGTTTTTGGAAGTCAATCATACTGTATTCTAGATTAGAGCAATAAATATTACATCTGATAGAGCTGTAAAGTTGATTCTTAGTTTTATTACAGTAGCAGAGGAACAATAATAATAATGTTGCGTACTTGGGGGTTCGTGAGTTGTCTGAGAATGAAAGGCCAAACGTACAAAAATTCAGTAATTTATTCACAGAAAATTCCAGAAAAATGCAGGTCTATAAACCAAGTATCAGCTTCAATTCAAACAGTAAACACAGCTTAAACAACAGCTGTCAATAACAAATCCACAGTACAAACTGTATACCAATAACACTTGAAGCAAGTCTCTCTCAAAGAGGCTCAAGAGCAATGCAAGCACTAGCGAAGCTCGCTGAGATCTGAACTGAACTGACTCTGACTGGCCTTGGCGAAGAAAACAGGCTTATATACTTTTCCATGGAATCCAGATTCTTCGAGAAAACTCTAGAAAGTGGTCAACCAATCAACTTACAGCTTCCATATTTGGTATATCCCATATAAGGATTTTCTCGCCAAGGTCGCCAAAAAAATCGCCAAGGTGGGAAAAAGTCGCCAAATTTGGCGCCAAATCCATTACGTGCATTACTGGGGCTTTTTAATGCGTTTTTAAGGGAAAATAAGGCTATTTCAACGCTAAAACGACTAGAAATGCACAAAATTAGCACTTTATCAACTTACTAAGCCTCTTTGAAAGAATCTATACAAAAATGAACACAATTATTTACAATTCCGTAACACTGCCCCCCTCCCAAGGACTGCACGTCCCGGGCAGTGCAACCCTTGGTCAAGAGGCGAAACTAAACAAATTTACACAAACTAAAATACAAGAACTAAGTTGCACATAAAGATAACATAGAAATATAAATTAAGTGGGAAATATTTACAAAATTCACAAATATGTACAAATATTTATATACAAATATTTACATAACGCATGCGTAAATTTTACCAGTATTTACATTTAAATTTTAATATTACCGTTAATTGTGGTACTTGGCTAGCCTGTTATAGTGCACCACCTTCGGTTTTGATGAAGGTGTTTTAGTGATCCGCACCACTACATCATTCAGCCTTTTTAAGACTGTGTACGGTCCGTCCCAGTTGCACTGTAACTTGGGAGAGAGTCCTTTGCGTCGAACAGGATTCCACAACCAGACCTTCTCTCCTTCCTGGAACTCATGTTGCGTAGCCTTTAGATCGTACCTTGTCTTCATTTTCTCCGTTGCAATGTGAATTCGCTCCCGAGCAAAGTTGTGAACGTCCTCAAATCGTGCCTGGAGATCTTGGATGTACTCCTCGGGCGATGAAGGCGCATCGGGTGGACAACCAAACAGGAGATCACAAGGGAGACGAAGTTCACGTCCAAACAGCATCTGGGCTGGAGTATAGCCGGTGGTTTCATGGACAGCACTTCGATAAGCCAGCAGGAACAATGGCAACTTCAAGTCCCAATCTTGCTGGTTCCTTGATACTAGAAGGGAGAGGTTATTCAGGATGGTACGATTGAACCTCTCGACCATGCCGTCCGACTGGGGATGTAAGGGTGTTGTCCGGGTTTTGTCTATGCCGAGTAGTTGACACAGTCCTTTGAAAACATCAGAGGTAAAGTTCCTACCTTGGTCGGTATGAAGTTGTAGGGGCGTGCCGTACCTTGACACCCATTGCTGCACTAGGACCTCTGCGACTGTGCATGCCTCTTGATTGGGAATGGGATATGCCTCAGGCCACTTGGTGAAATAGTCCATCACGACGAGGATGTATTTATTTCCACTGGAGGTCCGTGGCAAAGGACCCAGGATGTCGATTGCAATCCGTTCAAATGGTGCTCCCACGTTATACCGTTGCAGTCTTCCTCGACTTCGTTTCTGCGGGCCTTTACGTGCCGCACAAGCATCACAGGATTTACACCATTTCTCCACATCCTCCTTTGCCTTGCACCAGTAGAAGCGTTCCCGAACTTTCTGCAGAGTCTTCATAACCCCAAAATGGCCTCCGGTAGAGCTACTATGCACTTGTTCTAAAACAGCCGGAATTTTTGATCTTGGTAATAAAATCTGCCATCTGAAGCTTTTCCCATCATCAGATTCCCACTTTCTGTATAATACGCCGTTTCTGATATGAAGAGAGTCCCAAAGTGCCCAATAACTTTTCGTAATGGGACTAAATCTGGAAATATCCTGCCAGGTAGGTCTGTTGCTGGTCGTCTCCTTCAGCTGTAATATTGGCTTTATGTCAGGATCTTCCAACTGGGCTTGTCTAAGTTCTTCGTCACTCCAGGGATCGGGATCTTGATCTGATGGTGTTGAGACAGTAACTTGGCAGGCAACCGAATTTATCGGCAGGTATTTCTGTTCGGCTCTAGAGCAGTACTTGCAGCTTTCCGAGCAGGGCTTCCGTGACAAGGCATCTGCATTACCATGTAGAGTCCCTTTACGATGACGTATCTCAAAGTCATATTCCTGCAGGCGTTGTATCCACCTGGCAATCTGTCCTTCCGGGTTCTTGAACTGGAGCAACCACGTTAAAGATGCATGGTCAGTCCGGAGCAGGAATCTTCTGCCATAGAGGTAATGATGGAAATGTTCTATGGCTTTTACGATGGCGAGTAGCTCTTTCCTGGTGGTACAGTAATTTCGCTCCGGTTTAGACAGGCATTTACTCCAATAGGCAATGACATGTTCTTGACCATCAATTTCCTGCGACAGAACAGCACCGACACTCTCATGGCTGGCATCTGTATCAAGTATGAACTGTCTGTCGGGCTGTGGATATGTCAAGATAGGCGATGATGTTAAGGCCTCTTTAAGTCGCTTGAACGCTTTTTCACATTCATCTGTCCACAGGAACTTCTGTTTGGCTTCCGTCAGCTTGTGCAGTGGTCTGGCAATATTTGAGAAACCCTTGACAAACTTCCTGTAGTAAGTGCATAACCCCAGGAAACTTCGTAGTTGGTGTACATTTTCAGGGCGACTCCAGTTCTCGACTGCAGAGATCTTCTCAGGATCAGTTCTCACACCTTCGGCAGAGATGATATGGCCGAGGTAGCTCACTTCACGACGGAACAAGTTACACTTGCCTGGATTCAATTTGAGGTTAGCCATTCTGAGTTTCTCCAGCACCTTTCGGATGTTTCGTAGATGGTCTTCAAAGGTGCGCCCCACAATGATAATATCATCCAAATACACCAGACAGGCTTCATAGGAAAGTCCTTTTAGCACTGTCTCCATCAGGCGTTCGAAGGTGGCAGGTGCATTACATAATCCGAATGGCATAACTTTAAATTGCCACAGTCCTTGTCCCGTGGTGAATGCAGTCTTCTCACGATCATCAGGATGTAATTCTACTTGCCAGTAACCGCTCTTCAGATCCAACGTCGAGAACCATTTATTGCCAGCAAGTGTGTCTAATGTGTCGTCAATTCGGGGAAGAGGGTAACTGTCTTTCTTCGTGATGTCATTCAAACGACGATAATCCACACAAAATCTTGTTGAACCATCCTTTTTTCGCACCAGTACTATGGGAGAGGCCCAAGGACTCGTTGATGGCTCGATGACGTCATTGTGCTGCATTTCATTTAGAAGTTCAGTGACCTCTTCCTGTTTAGCAAAAGGAAGTCTTCTTGGATGTTGTTTGATTGGAGGATGATTTCCTGTATCAATTCTGTGCTGGGTGATGTTCGTTCTCCCGACGTCTTCAGGTGTTCGAGAAAACAGGTCTTTAAATTCTTGGAGTAGCTTCTCCGCAGCACATCTCTGTTCCTTTCCCAACTCTGCATTCTTTAGTAATTCCGTTATTAATTGTTCTGAAGACTTGGATGCTGTTGATTGCGTGGGACGGTTGATGCATGTAACAGGAGTGCAGGTTGCTAACACCTCATCCTTCTTCACTGTCCGGACCTTATCGCTGATGTTTGCGACTCTCACAGGAATAGTACTCTTGGAGAGATCCACCAGAGATGAAGCTACCAGAACTCCTCTTGGGCTATTGTCTATATTCGGATATTCAATCAGTCCATAGCGGAAGAATTGCTTGGTAGGAGGGGTTCCTGAAACTATTGTCTCTGTGTGTGGGGGGATGGAAACTTCCGACTTGGCTGTTATCTGGCAAATTTGCTGAATGTCTTGATTTTCAGTATTGAACACAGCTATGTCTTCCGAACTCGAATGCAGTTCATTATTCTTGAAGTCCAATTTGAAGTTAAATTTTCTTAGGAAATCAATTCCAATGATTAGAGGATCTCTTATGTCAGCCACATATGCCATATGATGGTAACTGGCATTTCCAAAAGTGATGGTCAAGTTCATTTTTCCATATATTTTGATTTCGTCTCCGGTCACAGTTTGGAGTTTAACACAGGGCGGCGTCCAGATGATCTTCTCTTTTAGTTCTTGTGCCAAATCCGTTCTAATGATGGTCACGTTGGCTCCCGTGTCCAGAATCATCCGGCAGGTGGCGTTGTTGACTTGGCCATAGACGTGAAGTCCATTATCGCCGCCACTCATCGATGAAACATGAAATACTGTAAATTGGGGCTCTTTAATTTTAGGCAACCTCCGCCCCGCGAGATGGCCTCCTCTTAGTTTCCCTGCAGTGATGGTGAAGCCGGGTGATTTCCTACAGTTGGTCGTACAGGGCAGTTCCTCTTCACGTGACCATCCCCTCCACAGCCCCAGCACTTTATCTTCCGGTCCTTTATTTCCTTTTTATTCTCCAGGCTGCGCAATCTCTTTAAGATCTCTTCGATACTTCTCTTCATTTCATTTTCACCAGCAGGCGTACCGTTTAATGAGACTGCTCTTATGGTATGGCGGTCTTTACGGGAGGCTTGTTGGGCTGCCTCTATCCTAAGTGCATAGCCTAAAGCTGATTCTACGTCTCTGATGTTGGAGAGTCTCAGCGCTTTTTGAATTTCTGGATCACGAACAGCATCGATAAAGTACTGAAGAGCTAAGTCGTTTCGAGTGTCAGCATGACAGTCTGAGAATGCTAGGTGTGACAGTCTCTGAATGTCCCCTGCCAGCTCTTGCAAACTTTCGCCCGTTTTCTGGTAACGGGACTTTAGCTGGAGGCGACTATAGTCCTTAGAACATTTCTCTCCGAACCGTAGCTCCAGTGCTCTAGTCAAGGCCTCGAAGTCGTTCCTTTCTTCTTTAGAAACATTTCTCAGGATTTCGGCTGCATCTCCCCGTAATGCTGCTGCTAAGTGGACTGACTTGGCGGTAGAGTCCCAGCCGTTAGCTTCAGCAACGATGGAAAACTGCGTCTTATATACATGCCAGGAGGAACTGCCGTCGTAGGTGGATAGCTTAACAAATTCCTGATTCTGGATTCTTTTATCTCTCTTTTCAGTTTCCTGAGGCATGAATTCTAACTTTTCTTCGAGATTCCGAATCTTGCTCTGCAGTTCATTCCCTATTACTTCTCTGCTCCACTCTTCTTTCATTTTTCTTTCAAGATCTTCCTCCATTCTCTTAAACTTGCTTTCTATCTCTGAAAACCTTCCTTTCAGCTCTTGATCAAAGTTTTCTTTAAATTTCTCCTCTACACTCCGTTCTATCCTCGTAACACTCTCTTCAACCTTCGTAACATTTTCTTCTATCTTCATAGCTTTCTCTTCAACCTTCATAACATTTCCTTCTATCTTCATAGCTTTCTCTTCAAAACTTTCTTCTATTTTCAAAACTTTCTCTTCTATTCCATCCATTCTATTTTTCATCACCGTTAATTTATCCTCGATTGATTCTTTCACCGTTGAAAGCTCTCTCTTCATCTCATCTTGATTAGATTTAATTTCTTCCTGAACTTCACCTATAGTGTCTTTCAACTCTCTTTGCGATGTTTCCATTTTCTCTTGTGCTACCTTCATTTCTTCAGTCAAACCGTCTTTCAACTCTCTCTGCGATGTTTCCATTTTCTCTTGTGCTACCTTCATTTCTTCAGTCAAACCGTCTTTCAACTCTCTTTGCGATGTTTCCATTTTCTCTTGTCCTGCTTTCATTTCCTTCATCTCTTGACTCAGACTTTCTTTCAATTCTCTTTGTCCTTCCTTCATTTCATTCATCTGGGTAGCTAAGCTTTCTAGAAGTTTCTTCATCTGTTCCTCCATAGCTCTAGTTATAACCATTCACAGACAAAATCCCCGCTTCTGACACCAGAAATGTTGCGTACTTGGGGGTTCGTGAGTTGTCTGAGAATGAAAGGCCAAACGTACAAAAATTCAGTAATTTATTCACAGAAAATTCCAGAAAAATGCAGGTCTATAAACCAAGTATCAGCTTCAATTCAAACAGTAAACACAGCTTAAACAACAGCTGTCAATAACAAATCCACAGTACAAACTGTATACCAATAACACTTGAAGCAAGTCTCTCTCAAAGAGGCTCAAGAGCAATGCAAGCACTAGCGAAGCTCGCTGAGATCTGAACTGAACTGACTCTGACTGGCCTTGGCGAAGAAAACAGGCTTATATACTTTTCCATGGAATCCAGATTCTTCGAGAAAACTCTAGAAAGTGGTCAACCAATCAACTTACAGCTTCCATATTTGGTATATCCCATATAAGGATTTTCTCGCCAAGGTCGCCAAAAAAATCGCCAAGGTGGGAAAAAGTCGCCAAATTTGGCGCCAAATCCATTACGTGCATTACTGGGGCTTTTTAATGCGTTTTTAAGGGAAAATAAGGCTATTTCAACGCTAAAACGACTAGAAATGCACAAAATTAGCACTTTATCAACTTACTAAGCCTCTTTGAAAGAATCTATACAAAAATGAACACAATTATTTACAATTCCGTAACAATAATAATAATAAATCATTATGTACAAGAACACAGATATATAGAATATATATTAAAACAAAATTTATTTATAATTTCTATTTTCCATTCTTCCTTCTGCATTTAATCTGTTTTACAACACGTGAAATTTTAAGCTTCGTGAATTATATTAAGCAGACATGAATGTGATATTTTTCAAAGTATTCTTTATCAAACTTTCGAAATATCTAAAAACTTTTTTCTCAGTGAAACTATTTATTAGTGAAAAAAAAGCATCATTTACCAAATTAACATAATACAGAATTAATATCATAAAAGTTAAAATTGCAATTCCATGTAATCTTTTATCATGTTAATGTAGACTGAGGAACTCAATGACGTGGTTAATGAGAAACGACATATTGTCCAAAAAACGCGACATATTGCGTTAATAATATGTATAAATTCCAAACAACTTATTTATTTAGCATATGAAAAGCGCTATGGCATATCGTGGTAAAAGTTATTAAATATTAAAACTCAAAGATTTTTCTGCTTAAAATATATAAAATCGAATAAATCTCGCTTCATTTATCTGTGATTAATATTTAAGGTCTTTCAGTGTAAATTTGAAATTGAAATGTTGGCAAATACTTATAATTTTCTTTTTTTCATTTTTTTTTTTCATTTTTTAATCGCTTGAAAAATTTTAGTAAATCGAAGATTATTAAGAAATATTTATTGTTGCATAAACTTAGACTCATTAAATGAAAGGTGTTATGGGCAAAATTTTAAATTTATAGATTTATATCAATATAAACATATGTACGATAAAGATGCAGAAATTATATCATCAGTTTTAAAAATGTCATTTATCAAAATTTTGTTTTAAATTGTAACGGAAAATATACATTAATATATGAACACTTTTTAGCGTATGAAATTTTTTAAATAGTGTAGTTTTTTTTTAAATTTAATGTCAGATGAAACTAAAAGTTATTAGTGCTCATATACGTTGCTTTGGATTATAAAGGTGGTGTTCTACCCATAAAATAATGGTCATTTCTTTTTTCCTGATTTTTAAACGAAATTCTCAATTATTTATATCAATACTTTAACTAAATATACTCAACATTATTTTAGAAATGAGCACATTTGACTTGCTTCATATGTTTTTATTCACGCTACTAATTATTTTATTTCGTTTAGGTTGATAAAGTTATATTAAATTTTGAGAAAAATTATATGATAAACTTAGTATATAGATTCTAATTTTTGTAATATTTGTCATGCTTTTAAATTTAAACAATTTACAAAAAAAAAAAAAAAAAAAAAAAAAAAAAAAAGAAGAAGAAGAAAATTTCTTTACGAAAAGGCAGTATAGGTCTAAAAAAATATCACTTGAAAGTAAAATTTCTAAAGTTAAAAGAGTGCTCGTGGGGTTTCTAACAAGATATATGGACTGATTTTGAAAAGAGAATTGACAGCGAATGTGGTAAAATTCAGGAAATAAGTTTTTATTTTACTTCTGAAAGGATTTATTTCCAAGAGATAACAGTAAAAATATATTCCAAAAACAGTATGTGCCAAATTATATCCCATAACAAAATTTATATCGTCCACATAAAAATAAAATGAGGTTTTCAGTTTTCGAATTCTAAGAAAACTTACCGAATGTAAAAATCATTAAAGAAAACCAAAAAATATATATTCCTCATTACAAGTGCAGTTTAAAATTTAAAATTTATACAGCTTACAAATGTAATATAATATAATTTTATTATAATCCCTTGAAGTTCTATACATCTAAATATCGCTATTTATATGGGAAGATTATTATTATTATTATTAGTAGTAGTAGTACTTAAATACAAATTTTGACAATAGTGGAAATCGTAAATAATAATGATGAGACTATTTAATTAGTTTCAATAAGATTTTTATTAAATTTTTTCACTCAATTTCCGGCGCATTATTATCATTATTATTATTATTATTATTATTATTATTATTTTACGACAGATAATTCTTTTTTACACAATGATTTTCATTTGTTTAAATGTAATGCTATTTTATTGTTTCTAACACATACACTAAAATATTTTAAACTGTAACTTTATATATTGATTGAAATATCTGGAATAAAACGGATTTGTCTAAACTGTGGATTATACACAGAAAAATAGAATAAATAGAATCTTTATCTGATATAAATAATAATAATATTAAAATTTAATTAAAAAAATGTTCTAAACAAGAGTTTTAAAAGAAAAAAATAAAACTATGTAGATTAAAAAAACAAAACAAATACATAAAAAAATAAAATGTTCACTTTAGTAAAAAAAGAAAAAAAAAAGTCGTTTATTGATTTTTAATTGTACACACGACAACGAATTTAATAACATTTTATTGGTTTTAAAAATTCTTAAAAAAGTAGATAAAAAAAAATGATAATTAATACTAAACATTTCTTTTTTTTTTTTTTTTAACAATTATCTTTCTACACGCGTTGTTTGCATTAATAATAAAACAATGTAATGAATTTTAATGAAGATATTCTTTTTCTTAATATTTTAATATCATTTTAGTTTTTATTATAAATTTAGAGTGTACACGTTATTTATTTTTATAATCTATATATGTCTATCAAATATCTAATGCGAAGAATATATATGTATGTATATTAACAATGCACAAAATCGTTTATTTTCTTAGATAAATGCTAATTTTTTTAAATTTCTCTAGACATTGCAAAGAAACGTAATAAGAAACGTCTTTAATATTCCGAAGAAAGGTTGCTAACAAGAGGCACGAATTACGATTACATATTTCATAACGAAAATAAAATGCGTGTTCTGAATTTGTTTTCTTATCAATGGTATACATTTTATGAAGGTATTTAAATAGAATAGTAATTAATCAAAGTTTTTTCGTCTAAATTTTAACACTAAGTTATTTTTGTATATTAAAAATTTTATAAGTGTACATTATAAACAAGTACACGCAAACGCACTTATAATTTACGTCACAAAACAGGTGAGACGTAACAACCCTAACAGCACAAAATGTTCCAGAAACGTAACAATCATATAACATTGAAACATTATAAACATTTCCGAAACATTTAAAAGCGTTCAGGTTGCTTTCCGATTAGTTTCAAAAACGTAGAAATGTCCGCGATCATAACAAAAAATCAGATACGTAACAGAAACGTTACAATCACTTAACATATAGAAAATCAAAAAGAGCGAATGTTTCAGAAAGGTATCAGAGTATATACTTAAACGTGTTACGTTGTTGAAAGATTGTAAGCTTTTTGAAACATAACTGAAACATTCTATGCTGTATGGGAAAATATCGACGATAGCTTCAGTATCCCAAACCCGATCTCTTACCGAGCTTCGATGACTTTTTCTAGACAATTTTCATCTTTTATTCGTTCTGGTGTTAGACATTTTTTTTAACACAAACTTAACATTGTCAGTTTTTTTCCTTATCGCACCATACTTTTTTCTATAGATCTTTAGCCTTTTATCCTCGATTTTTACATTCTAAAGTGCGGTAGATATATACAAAATTATACACACGAAATTAGAATAAATAGAAGCTTTAACGGATATAAGCATATAAAAAAAATTGAATTTCTTTTTAAAATTTTCTGTAAAACAAAAATTTTAAAAGAAAAATATAGAACTAAGTAGATTTAAAAAAAAAATAAATGTTCACTTTAATAATAATAATAATAAAAAAAAAAAAAAAAAAAAAAAAAAAAAAATGTTTTTCTTTTATTGAGATTTATTGTATATACGAAGGATCTTTAATAATATTTTTTGGTTTCACTAAATTCTTAAAATGTAGATTTTTTCAAAAATTATGATAATTAATAACAAACATTTTTTTTCAACGATACTTTTTTACACATATTATTTGAATTAATTATTATAGAATGTAAGGAATTTTAATGAAATTATTCTAATTCTTAATATTTTAATACTTTTTAGTTGTTTTACAAAGTTAGAGTGTACACGTTATTTATTTTTATGATCTATGTACGTCTATCATCGATTGAATGCTAAGAATACATATCTATACGTATATATATTAACAATATACAATCGTTTATTTTTAGAGATAAATTGTAAAATTTCTTTAGTTTTCCTAAACACTGCTAACAAATTTAATTAGAAACGTCTTTAATATTCCAAAGGAAAGTTGCTAACAAGAGGCACGAATTACGATTACATCTTTCCTAACGAAGATAAAATGCGTGTTCTGAATTTGTTTTCTTTTCAATGGTATATATTTTAAGAAGGTATTTAAATGGAATAGTAATTACTCAAAGTTTTTTTTTTCTCCTAAATTTTAACACAAAGTTATTTTTGTATGTTAGTAATTTTATTAATATGTAATATAAACAAGCACATACTAACACACTTATAATTTTCTAATCCCGTCTTAATAACTTTTCCAGATGGGAATTTTTTTCTTAAATATATTATTATTATTATTTTTTAAATTATTTAAATCACTATAAATCATGAATAGGATGTTTATTTATTTATTTAAATGCCTGTATGTAAATATGACATTTTCCAAAAGCGATGTGTATCAAACAAAAAGCGTCAACGGTGAAGAATATACTCATTATGAAGTGTGTGCAAAAGCGTGTCATTAAAATTAGAAATAGTTTTTTAAAATATCATTAATTTAGTTGCTGGAGAAAAGAAATAAAAGTTAAACTTACATAATTGCCAACATTTTAATTCATTCCGAGCATTTTTCGTCTCACCTTTATTTCACCACCACACTATTTATAAAAGCACTTTCTGCAATATATAACTACCGTAAAATAGAAAAAAAAATGTAGTATGAAATACAAATGGGGCTAAAATTGTTACTCAATAAAGTAAAAGGTTGGCAACTCTAAACGTATTTGAAAAAGGTGAGGATATTATTTAAAATTTTTTAAAGATTCATTATAAGCATAGGCGAAATTTGTGAGTGTTTTAAAAATATTTAAGAACTAACAACAACAACAACAACAACAAAGTTTAAATCGAATATTACACCAATATATATATATATATTATTTTTTTTGTGTGTGTGAAAGTGGAATTTTGTATTTGCATATTGAAGTTAATAATACCAGTTGATCTAAAATTTGCAGACAAACTAAAAAATATGTTATTTAAAAATACTGACCTTAGAACGATGCATTTTTTACTGAAATGCGCAGAAAGACACGTGATGTATTTTAATAACAAAAGATTTAGTGCCAAATTAGCTTATTTTTTCTTCATCAGGTCGCTTTTTAATTTTAAGATTAATTTTTCACAACGACGTAGTAGATTCAACGACGCAAGCAGGACTATAAATATCCAGGTTGACTGCCGTGATTCATGAGAATGACAATCCGACGTTGCGCATTAGGAGTTTTCATAATAAAGCTTATCTATAGATGCTTTAACTTTAAACAATACTATGAAATTAAAAGAAAAATATTTAATAGCAGTAATAAACATTAAATATTTAATTTAAATATCCAGTAACACCTTAAATGATATGCGACACGTCAAAGTCAGATTAATCAAAATTTGCAATACCTAATTTGGGAAGGTGGATTTGTGAAAAATATGAGAGGATAGTGCGAATGGAAAGTTCTGGAAAATTCATCTGTTCTGGAAAATTCTGGATATTTTTTTTTTTTCCAATACATAAAAGAAATCAAATGAAAAGAAAACGAAAAACAAGTAAAAAAAAAAAGCCTTTTGATACATCTTTGTGAAAAACACATATTGTTACAATCAATACATTTTTAATAATATAAACATATATATATATATATATATATATATATATATATATATATGAAAGTGGACAGCAATTTTAAAAATAACAGTTTGAAGGACAATTAGTTTACCTGAAATCAAATGAAAAGCAAACGAAAAACAAGGAAAAAAAAAAGCCTTTTGATACATCTTTGTGAAAAACACATATTGTTACAATCAATACTTTTTTAATAATATAAACATATATATATATATATATATATATATATATATATGAAAGTGGACAGCAATTTTAAAAATAACAGTTTGAAGGACAATTAGTTTACCTGGAAAAAAAAGTGGTATATATATATATATATATATATATATATTTAAGTATTCTAAAATATATTATATTAATACATGAATTGCTTTAATTACAATTTATCAAGTTCTTATTTTATGTCCCTTATTATATTTGTTAAAATATGTAACATATAAAACCTAAACAGTTTTGAAAAATCATCACATGCATTTTTAAATCTTTAATGGACATTTTAAACGACATAAGCCAGAAACTTACGAGTGGCTATTATTAATTTGAACTAAAAAATTTAATAACTTAATACAGTTGCACATGAATATTTTAAAAGAATAAGTACTAAAAAATAACATCAAAGTAGTAGTCTTTAAAAGTTCAGCTTACGGCGTTTTTAAAATAGAAAGCGTTAAGTCCGATTTCATTTACTTTTTATGGTATTTCCTTTCTTTCTTCTTTCTTCTTTTTTTAACAACTCCTTATAGGCATTAAAAACACATAATTTCTAATTAAGTAGTGTATTATTATTTTTTTCAGAACGATAGATCTTTGATTAGTCGCTACACTTGTTAATTATTTAAAAAAAAAAAAAAAAAAAAAAACGTGGAAAATAGAATATATGTCATTTTGAGTTAATTTAACTTATAAAGAAATCTTATTATATGTTAAATATCATTATATTAACTCATTTAAAGATTGATTTTGTTTCTCATGAAATTTTCTTTTTCTTTTACAATATTATTAAGAAAATATTTTGAAATTCTGTGATTCCTGCACTCATCTAATAATGTTTCAATACATATATTGATGTACGAGCATAATGATATTTTATAATCACTCCTAAACCGTTATATTATATAAGTCATACAGAAAATGTTCTACTTACCTGGGTTATACAAAAGTAGTTGGTTTCTTTCAGCACAGCACTAATTATTTAACGTTGAATCCACATAAAAAAAATGGTATCCATATTGAAGAATAGGAACGAAGTGAATTTCAGCTACAACAATTGAATCACTGGAAAATAATAAGTTGATTAATAATTATACTTTACTATGTTTTGGTGATTTCTGTACTGCTTTTGTATCTATATATTAATAGGGAAGCATAAAATTTGTAGTCCCTTTTTAAAATATTAATTATCGGAGTAGAGGATGAAAATGGTATCATTCGAAAGGTATGGTTAGCCGGAAGGTGCGAGTACAAATATTATTTTCTTACGATGTCAAGAAGGTATTTAAAAATACATTTATTTTTTATGCATTTTCCCCCATTTTTCCCTTTTATACACGTATTCCTTTACATTAAAAAAATACCTAAAAGTAGAAAGTTGTTAAATCTGGCAATTTTATAAAGCTCAAATAAAACCATAGACACAGTAATTTGTATAATGTAGCATCACTATGCGCAAGCGAAGTGATGACGTCACTGTCTGTCCATGAAGCCATGAAAAAGATTTTCTATGTTAATCGTCCATTGCATTTTTTGTAAAAAAATATTAAAAAATAACGGAAATTATCTGCCGATTTTAATTCCGATATTTGGGTAGAGTTATATGTAAGTTACTGTCTATATGTGTTTGATTGAGTTATTTTTTCTGTAAAATTGACAAAATTTTAATTTAAAATCACATAACTCCAGAAAAAAAAAAAAAAAAAAATGGCAAACTTTCAGTTTCGAATGTAAACATAAACATTTCATTTCAAAGGGTGATATTTAAACAATAAATATTCAACTAATATACAAAATAAAAGGAAAATGGATTTGTTACTAACTGCTGTATGTATAAGTAAACGATACGGAAAAAATCCGATTTCCGTTTTTTGCTGAATTTACATGTTTTGAGCTTTGTTTACGTTTCAATTAACTGAAATTGGCTACTTATTTTTTAAAAAAGTGTCTTTATTGCTAGCTTTTGTGGGTAGAAGAAGCAAGTAGAAGATACATAAAAACTTTTGACTTCCGGTTTTCGATGAATTTACACGTTTTGAGATTTCCTTGCATTTTAATTAAGTGAAATTGACTACTTATTTTTATTTTTTAAAAAGTGGATTTATTATTCTTTCCTCTGCATATATAAGTAGAAAATATAAGATTCAGAAAAGTTTTAGATTTTCGGTTTTCGATAAAGTTATACGTTTTGAAATTTCCCGAACTCAATTCGACCATTTTTGAAAAATATCTTTTTTTTTTTTTTTTTTTTTTTTTTTTGTTCAAACACTGTACTTTATGAACCAATCGAATTTATTTAACAGAATTTGATACTTGGTTGGGCCTTGGTTTGACATGGTACCTATTAGCTTCTGGGCTATATCACACAACAAGGGGCGTTTTCACGTTGCGATTTTCTCTCATTTCAGGAAAGGCTAACATCTACAGAGAGAAATAGTTATATTAAGTAAAACTCTGCTGATTCAGTTAGAGTGAATATCGGCAAACAATTGCCGTAGCTGTGTTGCAATTGCATTCCGTTTAGGACAAGGCAATAACTTTGCAAAAAAAATGGTCGCGTTTCGACCACTGGGCGATGCTAGTTTAAATAAATATACAGTAGTCTATCAGTTTTTTTTTTTTTTTTTTTTTTTCGTTTCGTTCCGAAACAATTACCTCGAGACGAACTTTCACAACATTTTCGTCATAATCCTTAAAAATTAAAATCTACTACTGGGAGGGGTTTCTAACCCTAATTCATTTAATATAAAAGATCAATTTTTTCTGCCTTTATTTAGAAAGACCATTTTTTTTTCAATATTTGAATAAACCACAACACAGTTATTTCCCCAAAAGTGATATTTCAATTAAAATATTTCATATTTAATGGTATACAAAATGGACACAAATATATATATATATATATATATATATATATATATATATATATATAAATTCAAAGTGACACATTATATGTTATTTTATTTAAGCTTTTTCTTTATTCTTTATAAGCAATATTTCAAATTAAAATATTTCATATTTAAAAAGAACTTTTATTTATTTATTTTATAAGAAATCAGAACAAAAAAGAATTCCTGTACTCACCTATCTTTAGTGAGGAGATCTTTAGGTATCAAAATTACTTCGATGAAATACTTTCGATTAACCTTCGATGCATTTATTTTGAAAACGAAAGTTCACATCCCGAACTAGAGCCCCCATGAATTGTAGGAAAAAACACACAGAACTTCTCGTAATCAAGACCCAACTGGTCTAGCTATAGAATTCATGAAGATTTCAAAATAAGTCACTGGAGCACTAAAATAATTACTCTGGATTACTGGACGCTCATACATTTAATTACGTTCACTGATTTATTAAAAAAATAATAATAATGGAAGGTGATTATAAAAGATTAGCATTTAAAAACCGTCAGTGCTAGTTTGGATTCTAATAAAACCCCCATCGATTTGCGAGTAGTTATGCTTAGAAAGCATCATGCATAGTAGAGGATTTCGTCAGACCCATTCGGCATACAGCGAAGAACTACTGTTCTCCTCGGAACTCTTCTTTGCCGGTAAAACGTTGCTGTCATTCAACAAAAACTAATAGTTTGGCGGATGGAAGTAGTAGTGTCTATGTGGATGTGAGGAGAAGTTGAAGTGCGTCTACATCAATATTTACATATATATACTATACTTTACTATACTGGTGTATAATCCTAATGTATGCATGTATATTAGAAATGCGTATATACGTATATGTAAATTTACAGTTCTATTTTAATTTTAAAAATATAATTATTTTTATTAGAAATGTATTTGTCTATAGAGAAGGCCGAAAATTTAAGTATGACCTGATAAAAGCAGTCTGCTTTCAGTTCTTTTTTGTTTGTTTGTTTGTCCGCTGAAATATTTTTGCAGTTATATGAATTCATTTATTTATAACTAGCAAAGCCCCGGCCCGGGAACGAACCGAATTCCGAATGCGGGAAAAATTTCAAAATCAACCTCGAAATATACAAAACTCGGCCTGATGCTGACTGCGTGCCAATAGATCAAAGTTTGTTAACGGAACCATTTTTTAATTCATGAAATCAATGAAGATAGTTAATCAACGAAGGCTTTTCTCGCTTCGCTGGTCACTATATTTAAAGGAAACTCTTTTCTATATCGCTTTATAAACAAAAATAAAATTTAAAGAAATCATGACATTGCTTTAAAGCCCGCTTTGGTTCCCCGCTGCTTTCGGCAGCGACAAACTCATTCGCATACTCTCGGGTATCTGTCCCTATTGCCTGTAACAATAGCTTACCAGTGGACTTCCATTTGGGTGCTTATCAGATTACAGCTTCGAAACGGATAATATCGAAAAAATTGAAGTAGCCATTTTGTATTTGAATCCTAGTTACATATGAACAACTCTATACATGTTGTACATAATATTTTCTTTGAAGTTATTTTCTATATCTATTTGATTTGTTCGATCAACCATAAAATGCAACAATTTCACACCAAATGTAATATTACAATATGCTATTATCGACTACGTCTATCGCATGAGACAAATCATTTTTGTAGTTATAATAGTAGTTGAGTTAGTTAATAGTAGTGGTATATAGAGCAAGTTTAATATTTAATATATATATGTATATATATATTTTTTTCTTTTGCGTCAAAGCATATTTCATTTTATGTAAAAAAAAAAAAAAAAAAAAAAAAAAAATGTTTTTTTTTTTTTTTTTTTTTTTTTTTTTTTTTTTACAGTTAAAAATTTAAATATCCATTTTTAAAGCTTTTTTCCAGGTTATTATTTTCACATTTTAATTAATTTTAAAAAAATCTAATCAAAATTTAGTTACAAATAAGGTGCCAAATGAAAGGGACATTTTTTTTGGAATCCGTCGGTTTAATTAATTTATCGCTCGCACAATTAGATTTTTTTAAAATTAACTAAAGTATGAAATGCTGGTGGCAACTTGCTTCAACACACAGACAAACAGACTCAAAAATCTCTTAGCAATTTATATATAGAGAGATGTATGATATATTGAATGTTCTATTTTATTTTGAGTTTAATTTATTTTATTAACTTTTTTCCCCCTAGATTACACTATTCGAAAAAAAAAAAAAAAAAAAAGGTAAAAATATGCAATTAATAACTAATTTATAAGCATACGCGCAATTTTTCCATTTATAAATACGTATATAACATATCATAACTTTTAAAATATTTAAAAATCATTACGTCTCGTAGTTAAATTATAATTTTAATTACATTAAAAACTGAGACAGATAATATACATTAAAAAATGCATTTTAAAAGATTAAAAACACGATACACAGATTTAAACGTTTCGAGCCTTTTACAGGCTCCTCATCAGTATCATCACATTTGATGTTTTTTACTGATGAGGAGCCTGTAAAAGGCTCGAAACGTTTAAATTTGTGTATCGTGTTTTTAATCTTTTAAAATGTATTTTTTAATGTATATTATCTGTCTCAGTTTTTAATGTGATTAAAATTATATCATAACTTTGCATTTAAGCTTTCAAAAATGTAAGAATTTTAATTAAAAATGTTTTACTCGATGCAGAGAGCTGTATTTCAAAAAATAAATAGAGTATGAAGATACTTTCTTCGGGCTTCTTTGCTTTTTATCTGTAATATCTCTGTTATTGTTGAAAATAATCATAAGAAACAATGCTTTCAGAATTCTTTGTCGTTTGAGAGTTTGAGATAATGATACATATTTCTTTGAAACTTTATCTATTCGTGCTACACTTCATTGTTTTTCAGACTACAATCATTGTAATATGCATATATATATATATATATATATATATATATATATAGTTGGGGGAGAGAGAGAGAGAGACTGATACATGAAAGCATGTAAAATAACTAATTTAAATTTTAAAAAATCCCTGTTCAAATATTATAAAATATTTTAAATCTCTATTCAAAGATGTAGATATCTAAGAATTCATAATTTCCTCTGTAGTCCTTATTTCCCCCCTTTGGATTTACTTCCGCGTAACTCTACCCCAAAATAAAAAAATCGAAGAAAATCCAAAATGTGTTTTTAGAAATACCCTCAATTAGAGGCACTGCCGCTTTCAAACTCTTTAAACCATTTCTGCTGGATTTCTACTCGAAAATCCTTATTTTCCCAATTTTCTCTCCTAAACCTGAATTCTCCCTTTCTACTTTAAATTTGGAAAATTCTGAATCAAATATATATATATTTGTTTGTTTGTTTGTTTCTGCACTTAAGTCTAGTTTTCTCATGTGCACTTTTTTTTTTTTTTTTTTGAGTAATTAGGAGACGCGCTATGCCCACAGATATGTTTTAGCATCTGACGCTTCTCCCCCTCGAAGGGTGGAAAGGGGGAATTTCGAAAAAGTTCTAGTGAGTGTCAGGATCCTAAAATAAATATTTCACCAACATTTTTGACATTTGCCACGGCTATGTTGAATCAGTGATTGAAGTTTTTCTTTTATATACAGGCTGGCCAAAATTAAACTTGGACTATTCAGCACTCTTTGTAGCTGTAACTAAAATACGGATTGAGTTAAAAATTTGTACATAGACAATTCAAAGGATGAGCTCGAAAATTCTGCAATATATATATATATATATATCCCATTGAAAAGCCAAATCGAACTCATATTTAAACATAAAATTCAAGAATAAAACAAGTCAAAAAAAAACTTAACGAAATTAACAAACAAACTAAAACCAAATAGAGTACGAGAAATATCTTTAACCTAAACCAAAACTAAAAATGAAACAGAGCGAAATTAAAATTAATATCGAGACAGGCGGCATGGCTTACAACATGCACTGCAGGGTTAAATATATATATATAACTGCTGGGGATCATGTACCAAAATACAAATAAGCTACAAAAGTCAATACAAATACTTTATTTAATATTGCAGGCATTTTTTTTTTTAATTTTTAGAGATTGTTTAGCAGTGTAAAGCATGTTGTTTATTGTGGGCCCCATTATTAAATTCTAGAATGTTTAGCCGATGAACAGTGTGTTCAGCAGCTGTCCGTAGCTGATCACACGTGATCTGCCGCATATACGATATTATGCGTCATTAAAGTCAAAATTTCTATGTTAAACCAAACTTTTTAAACATCCCCATAACCAAAAGTCACACAGATTAAAATCGGGAGAACGGATAAAATTTTGCCATTCAAAACCTTTGAAAAACAT
This sequence comes from Salticus scenicus, assembly GCA_963930645.1. NCBI lineage: Eukaryota > Metazoa > Arthropoda > Arachnida > Araneae > Salticidae > Salticus > Salticus scenicus. Next base: position 233,050,478 of record OZ005649.1, read on the forward strand.
AAGAATAACAGTTTTTAATGTCGTATGGTTTAGAAAATGTTAAAATAAACGACATTCTTGCATATTATTTCAAGCATTTCACTTAAATGCGCCTCTAGAATTTAATTTATTCAATTTATATTTTTTGCAGAATCTTTGAGCGTATTCTTTGAATTATCTGTATAAAAATTTTCGACTCAATCTGAGTTTTAGTTACAGCTACAGAGAGAGCTGTACAGGCCACGTTTAATGATGGCCACTTTATACATAGAAGAATTATCGATGAATGGATTTAAAATAAAATATTATCCATGCAGTATATTTACATTCTCTCTAATTATATGTTTGAATTATCTCAAATTATTATAATTTCCAAATATAATTAATTCAAATATATTTATGTTTCGTGACTTTTAGTCTCTCCATTGATTATTAGTGTAGGAAGTCATTTTTATTCATTTATTGTTATAAGTAAATAATAGAAAAATAAAGCAGATTTAATATTTTGTGCAATTACAAGATAGCTTCGAGCTAGCCTAAAGAAACGCAATATAGTATATTTCAGGTTTTATTGGTAACCAGTTAAATTATTAATAAAATATATTTATTATAGTTTAATTTTGAAACAGATTGAGTAATTAAAATACAATAATTAAATCCTCTCTTTAAAGGACTGTAAATTTCCATTTCACGTGATAGGCAATATTGACATGGAATAAAATCTGCTACAGACAAAATACAAACACACACAGTCATTAAAACAATACAGGACTATTCGAGTATTATAAACGAAAAAAAAAAAATCTTTAAAATGATTTCGATTAATATTTGCATTATTTCCAAATTGGTTCATGCATATATGCATTTATACATTTCTAATTAATATATTCCATTTTATTTTATATCTTAATATATTTTACTTTTATGTTGAAATCTTTCAGTAGTTGGGCAACAATTGTTTTTTTTTTTGTTTTTTTTTACATGATTTCTTATATCAATGTTACAGAAACAACTCATTTCTTATTATCCTTCTGCCAATGTCGTCACTTATAAAAATATAGATTTTTTTGGGGAAAATTTTTAAATTATTTCTCAATATTTGTTAAAAATTTAAATACATTTTGCTTTCAACGAAGTTTCGCTTCCATAGGTAATTCTTTATTCATTAATACAAGTCATTTTTCCTCGTGTTTGATTATCGTAACGATAGGAAGAAATGAAAAATATCACAAAAAATGGAATATTTAATAATAATAATAATAATCAAAATCTAAAAAAGGAAAGAGTACAATACTGAATATAACCTTAGCGTCAGTGACTGAATTTTGAATGCAAAGGTAAATTTCTATAAATTTGTAAACATGTAGCTAAAAATTACTTATTTAAATATTAATTCACCTATATTAGAGAAAATGAACTAAACATGGATGCATGAACCATTTATTATAAAAATGTTTAGAAAGATTTAAAAAAAAAAAAAAAAAAAAAAAAGTGGAAGATAAATAATTTACTTTACAATAAAAATAAATATTATTTGCATAGAAAATTAATAATTAAGTAAGAAATTTTAAGTTATTATAAATAAATAAGTAAACACAAACACAAACACACACTGACACACACACATATCTATGTGTATATATATATATATATATATATATATATATAGAGAGAGAGAGAGAGAGAGAGAGAGAGAGAGAGAGAGGTATTGTTACAAATTTCTAAATAGCAGGTTGTAGAAAGTTAATTTTTCTGCATTCCTATATATATTATTCTACCCTTTCTATATATATTATATGCATTTCTAGCTTGATTTGGCGTAGCTCATTTTCCTTTAAAAACTATTAAAACGCTTTACCAGATCATGTAATGGCCTAGGCGATGAGGAGACTTCTATGGCGATCTTGATGAGAAAATCCCTCTTATCAATATATCGACAGGTTCTAACTCTATACTTTTGGAAGAAACTGGAAAATTCCCGAATCTAGAGGCTATATAAGGGAGAGCTGCCGTCATTTGTAGTCAGTCATCGCAGATGCAGTATCAGTCAGTTTTTGCCAAGATACTGCGGAATAAAGATAGCCCTGACTGGGCTCCTGCTAATGTTTAAGTACAGATTATCTAATGTGTGTTATGCTATGGTACAGGAATGCTGTGAATTTATGTTGTCCGATGTTATTTAAGCTGTGTTTTCTAGTGAAACTAAAGTTGATGCTTGGTTAACAGATCTGTAATGTTTTGTAATTAATTTTCTGTAAATATACTCTTAAGCTTCTCAAAGACTTGTCATTCATTCACAAACAATTCCCAAACCCCGAATACGCAACAATTCTGGTGTGAGAAATACGATTGTCTGCTGAATGTTCATAACTAGAAGTATGAAACAAGAAATGTCGAAAGTTATGAAAATCTTTCTCTATGTCTCCGAAACCTTTTAGGCTTTCCTTATTTTATTATAAAGGGCTTTTTACTGTTCCCATCCACTGAAGATAAAACAGACATGGTGTTTGCATATGAAGTGCTGTTTACATATATTTTTATTGTACTAATTTCTTCTTTTTACATTTATTGACATTTATTATTATTATTTTACTTATTTATTTATTTATTAAACGTGTCTACTTATTTAAAATTATCAAACGTATTCATTACATTCTATTGAAAAAAATATATTTTTTATTTTTTGTATATTTTGTAGTACTACCTCTGCCGCCTTTGTTACACAAATATATTTTGATGATAATTTAAAGAAAGTATCTATATATATATATATAAGTGTAATTATGATATAATTTTTATTATTATAGTATATACCAGCCATAAACAATATTAACAATAAATTTAAAATATATATATATATAAATAAACACACACACACTATACATACATACATACATATATATTATTTATTTCACTGCCTTATTTATTCACTAATAACTTATTTCACTATCATTACATGTTAAACTTAAAGTACAATCTTCTTCGTAGAATAAAATGTGATATCGAATATTCTGAAAAATTCAATCAGTAATTATTCTCCTGAAACATTCCGTAATAAAAAAAAATATATATCAATTTCATTTTAGTTAAAGATATTTTTTCCTTCAAATGAAATAAGTTATTTTGACATTTTTTTGTATATGAAAACACAAAAAATTAGATTTTATAAATGCAAATAAAGAAGACAATAAGTTATTATTATTATTATTATTATTATTATTATTATTATTATTATTATATATATATATATATATATATATATTTTTTTTTTTTTTTTTTTTTTTTTTTACCATAAAAACCTTTTTTTTTTTTAAATTATCTTTCTTGTTTTATAAATTTTTCTTTAATGTTCAGACTATGAGAAATAGAAATGCTTCGCTTCAACCATTATATATATATATATTTTCTAACAATGCATCAAGTATGAATTTCGATTTTATAGAAAAAATATCTGCCGTACAAAAACTTTATGCAATATATTTAATAAAAGCAAAATAATCTTAATAAAATAACGTTACTTTATTCCTGGTGGAAGGTAATCTTTAATTACTTATTTCATTATCATTAATTGTCTAAATTAATGTTTAATCTTCTTCCTAGAAAAAAAAAAGTGATATCGAATATCCTGAAAAATTCAATCAGTGATTATTCTCTAGAGAGATTTGGTGATGAAAAGATTTTAATCCAATTTATTTAAAGATGTCTCTCCTTTCAAATGAAATAAGATGCTTCGACTATTATGATTTTTACTATGCAAACAAGAAAATCAATATTTTATAATTACAAATAAAGAAGACAATTATTTAGATTATATTTTTTTTTTCCTATGAAATAGGATAAATATATTATATATATATATATACATAAATAACGGGTATCCCTTAAGTTTTAGGCAGTTTAAAAAACATAAAAGTAGAAGTTGACAGATTTGAACGCTGTTCAAGAAAAAATTATTTTCGTGAATGGGGCAATTTATATATATATATATATATATATATATAGAATAGTTAAAATTTTCATCGATTGAGGACGCTGTATGTGAGCAAATCAGATATTTTCATGAAAAACAAAACTTATTTGTATGCAAATGCCGACAAACAAATAACGCCTAATCTATGTGTCCACCATCACCACATATTACAATTTGCAAACGAGAAACGAGTTACAATAACGCAAACAGTAGCTTAATCGGCGATTCTCAGTTGAGATAAAACATCTTCACTCATAAAGCTATATTCACCTAGACAGCATCGCAATTAAAACATCATGTTTTCACAAGTAGGAGGATGGAATGCACAAGTAAAAAAAATGAGAAATCACCAAAGGATGCAATTTATAGGACTTAGATTTCCATATTTCTCGTTATGCGTCTGTACATCGTTATGCGTCCCTATATCGAGAAAAGTTTGAATGACTTTTTTTTTTTTTTTTTTTTTTTTTTTTTTTTTTTTTTTTACTAGAAAGAATATTAAATGTAATCGTCCTTCACCAGAATATGTTTTTCGTAAATCCTGTTTAATTTTACCAATTCAGTAAATTTTTATGAATTTTCAAAATATCTAAAGACTAATGGGACCCCCTATATATATTGTTGCGTACTTGGGAGTTCATAAGTTGTCCGAGAATGAAAAACGAATCTTGCAAATGCTTGAAACTTTATTTACAGGAAAAAAAGAAGGTTACAGATCTATAAACCAAGTATTAACTTCACTTTCACCATTAAACACAGCTTAAATAACAGCTGCCAACAGCAAATTTACAGTACAAATTGTATCAGAGCATTAACAGACAGCAAGTCTGTAATCAAAGAGGAGAGCTCTTTATCGTATGGCAGTTGGCGAGAGACTGACAGCTTGGCCGCATTTGGACTTCTTTTATACGTCTCTATAAAGCCAAGAATGTTCTGGTAACTCGTACAATATTCAAGTTAGAGATTTCATTTTTGTATATCGATAATAAGGATGTTCTTACCAAGGTCGCCTAAAAAGTCGCCAATGATAAAAAATGTCACACAAATTTAACGCCAAATAAATTAACTCTTTACTGATGCTTTTTAACGCGTTTTTAAGGGGAAATTAGCTATTGTATCACGAAAACTAGCTAGAAATACTGAAAATTAACAGTTTATCTTTAGATTTAGCTACACTGAATGAATTTACATAAAAAGAACAACGAATTATTTACAAATTTGTAACTCTGCCCCCCTCCAAAGGACTGGACGTCCCTGGCAGTACAACCCTAGGTTACGAGGCAAAACTAAACAAACTGTGCAATAAAAAATATAAAAACTAAGTTGTATATAACAATAAAATAACAATACAGATGGAAAAATTAAATGAGAAATATTTACAAAATTTACATATAAATACAAGGTCTGTCCGGAAAGTAATGTGCCCATTTTTATTTTAAGAAATTTATTGAACCAATTTGTACAATTACTCAATTTTCTTCGAAATACATCCCTCCTGCTTCAACACACTTTTGCAATACGATTTCCATGCTTTATATTCGTCCTGGAAGTCCGTCACAGGGATGTCCTTTAGTAACCTCGTCGTAGCCGCCTTAATGTTCTCCAGGGTCCTTAAATACTGTTCTTTGAGGGATTTTTTAATCTTCGGGAACAAAATGAAGTGGGACGAGGATAAATCAGGACTGTAAGGCGGCTGAGGGAGCGTTCAGAGGCTGAGAGCATTGTCATGGTGCAGCTTCCAGGAATTCTTGATCTCGCGCCCTACGCGGTTGACCCGTTGTTTTAGCCTTTTCAGTACTTCGACGTAGAATTTGGCGTTGACTGGTTGGCCAGATGGAACAAATTCACAATGAACCACCCCGTTGGAATCGAAAAAAAAACAAAAAACAATTAGCATCGCTTTGAAGTCCGATTTGCTCATTCTTTCCTATTTTAAGCTTGTGAATGACGTCGTGTGCCACTCTGCGATTCTATCTTGGTAGTAAAATCTAACATCTGAAATTCCTTTCATCATCAGATTCCCATTTTCTGTATAGAACGCTGTTTTTAATATGAAAAGAATCCCAGTGTGCCCAGTAACTTTTTGTAATGGGGCTAAATGTGGAAATGTCCTGCCAGTAGGTCTGTTGCTAGTCGTCTCCTTAAATTGTAGTATTGTCTTTATGTCAGGATTAACTAACTGGGCTTGTCTGACATTCTGATCACTCCTCTGGTCCAGATTTGATGGCTCTGCAACTGTGGCTTGGCAAGCAACTGGAGTTATCAACTGATACTTCTCTTCGCCTCCAGAACAGTACGTGCAACTTTCCGAGCAGGGCTTCTGTGACAAGGTATCCACATTTTCATGTAGAGCCTCTTGACTATTCCATATCTCGAAGTCACACTCCTGGAGGCGTTGTATCCACTATGCAATCTGGCCTTCCGGTTTCTTGAAATTAAACAACCACGTTAAAGATGCGTGGTCAGTCCGGAGCAGGAATCTTCTGTGATAGAGATAATGATAGAAATGCCCTATGGCCTTTACGAGGGCAAGTAATTCTTCTCCGGTGGTGCAGTAGTTTCGCTGCGGTTTAGACAATCATTTACTCTAGTAGGCAACAATGACACTTACAAGGAAACATTCAAAAGGTATTCAAAAACTATTGAAAAAATATATGTGATTCTACTCTTCATAAAACACCAGAAACTGAAAAAAATATTGGCTGAAATGAATTACAGCGAGCACAAAAAATTATCAAAATCAAGCATATTTGGCGATTTTACACTGTTAGGCGATTGATTTTGAGTACTTGGCGGAGTAGCAAAACACGGTTCTATTCATACACGGCAACCTCGGTGCTAGCAAACGTATCGCCTAACAGCGCTAAATTGTCAAAAATGCATAGTTTTGATAATTTTTTGTGGTCGCTGTAATTCATTTCAGCCTTTAAATTTTTCACCTTCTGGTGTTTTTTGAAGAGCAGAATCACATATATTTTTTTTCAATATTTTTTGAAGACGACAATTTCCTGAGGCAGAACAGCACTGTAGCTTTCATGGCTTGCTTTAGTATCAAGTATGAACTGTTTGTCGGCCGTCAATATAGGCGATGACTTAAAGGCTTTTTTAAATCTCTTGAGTGCTTTTTGACATTCCTCTGCCCACAGGAATTTCTGTTTAGCTTTCGTCAGCTTGTTAGTGGTCTGGAAATACTCGAGAAGCCCTTCACGAAATTCCTGTAGCATGTGCATAGTCCTAGAAATATTCGCCGTTGATGGATGTTTTCAAGGCGACTCCAGTTCTCGACTGCAGAGATCTTCTCGGGATCAGTTCTGAGATGATATGGCCAAGATAACTCACTTAACGACGGAATAAATTACACTTGCTGGAATTTAATTTGAGGCTAGCCATGCTGTGTTTTTCTTGCACTATACGGATGTTTCTTAAATGATCTTCAAATGTACACCCAACAATGATAATATCGTGATGAAGGTACACAATACAGGCTTTATAGGAAAGTCCTTTTAACACTGTCTCCATGAGGCGTTCGAAGGTTGCAGGTGCATTACATAATCCAAATGGCATAACTTTGAATTTTTACAATCTTTATCCCACAGTGAATACAGTCTTCTCTCGGTAATGTAAATGTAAATCTACTTGCCAGTAGCCGCTCTTCAGATCCAAAGTTGAGAACTATTTATTGCCAGCAAGTGTATCCAATGTGTCGTCAATTCTAGGAAGAAGTAAATACCTTTCTTCGTGATATCATTCAAACGACGATAATCCAAGCAAAATCCCTTTGAATTATCCTTATTTTGTACCAGAACTATAGGAGAACGCTCGTTAATGGTTCAATGGTGTCATTACACTGCATCTCATTAAGAAGCTCAGCCATCTCTTCCTACGTAGCAAATGGAATCTTTTTGGATATAGTTTGATTGGAGGATGATTTCCGGTGTCAGTTCTGTGCTGGGTGACGTTTGTCCCTCAGACGCTACGTCTTCAGGTGTACGTGAAAAAAGTTCTCTGAATTCCTATAGTAGCGTCTTCGTCATCTGTCTCTGTTCGATTCCTAACACTGCATTTTTGAGTAATTCCGTTGTTAAAACTCAGAAGACTTGGACTTGGTTGATTGCGCGTACCGGTTAATGCATGTAAGACGTGTGCAGGTTGCTAACAACTTATCCTTCTTCACAATCTTTACTTTATCACTTAGATAGGCGATTTTCACGCGAATACAGCTCTTTGAAAGTCAACCAGAGATGAAGCCACGAAAACACCTCTCAGGCTATCGTCTGAATTCGGGTATTGAACCAATCCATTGCATAAGTATTGTTCTTTTGGAAGTGTCCAGGAAACTACCGTCTCGGTGTGTGGAGGGATGGCAATTTCAGATTTGGTTTTTATATGCAAATTGGCTGAGTGTTTGGAATTTCAATGTTAATCACAGCTGTGTCTTCTGAACTTGAATGCAGTTCTTTGCTCTTAAAATCCAATTTAAAGTTATACTTTCGCAGGAAATCTATTCCAGGTATCAGAGGATCATTTATATATGTCACATAGACCATATGATGGTAATTGGTATTTCCAAATAAGATGGTTAATTTCATTTTTCCATAAATTTTGATTTCGTCTTCGATTACAGTATGGATTTTAACGCAGAGCGGCGTCCAGTTAATATCTTCATTAAGTCCTTGAGATACATGCATTCTAATGATGGATACGTTGGCTCCAGTATCGAAAATCATACGGCAGGAAGTGTTGTTAACTTGACCTTAAAAATAAAGTCCATTCTCGTCGTCATTCATCGAAGAAACATAAAATACTTCAAAGTGGGGCTCTTTAATTTCCGGCAACCTCGACCCCATGAGATGGCCTTATCTTAGTTTCCCTCCAGTGATCGTGAAACCGGATTATTTTTGTTAAGTTGTCATATGGCGAAATTTCTCTTCGTATGTTCGTCTCTTCCACAACCCCAGCACTTTATCTTCGGATTCTTTACTTCTCTATTTCCTTCAAGACTTCGCAATCTCCTCTTGATGTCTGCCAAATTTTTCTTTACTTTCTTTAGATCAACTTGTGACTATTCTAGAGTGACTGCCCTAATGGTGAATCAGTCTTTATGGGGGGCGCATTGGTCTGCCTCAATCATTAATGCTTACACCAAAGCTGACCCGATGTCCTTGACATTGACGAGTCAATGTGCTTTTTGAGTCTCTGGATCTCGTACGGCATCGATGAGGTATTAAAGGCCAAATCATCTCGAGTTTCAGCGTGGCAGTCGGAGAAAGCTAGGTGTGATAGTCTCTGAATATCCGATGCCAGCTGTTGCAAACTTTCACCAGCTTTTTGGTAACGAGACTTTAACTGGAGACGACTGTAGTCTTTAGAAAATTTTTCTACAAAACGCAACTCCAGTGCTCTGGTCATGGCCTCAAAGTCATGCCGTTATTCCTTCGAAATAGTTCTTAGTATATCAGCTGCATCGCCACGTAATGCTGCTGGTAAATGACAGAAGAGTCCCAGCCGTTAGCTTCAGCGACGATTGAAAACTGTGTCGTATATACCTGACAAGAGGAACTACCATCGTAGGTGATAGCTTAATTGATTATTGATTCTATATTATTTATCTATCTTTTCATCTACATAAGGCATGGATGTAAACGTTTCTTCTACTTTTCTCTCAAGATCTTCTCCTGTTCTTTTGAATTTGCTTTCTATCTCTGGAAACTTTTCTTTCAGCTCTTAATCAAAATTTTCTTTAATTTTACACTGTAAAAAATGAACATGCTAGATTACATCACGATGTGCGGGTAAAAAAATCGCCAGCACCATATGCGGTAAATTTAAAGTGTGTTGTAAATAAATACGTGTTTGAATTTTCAAAGAGGGTGTTGTAATTTTACAACACGCTGTGTTGTATTTGTTTTATTCATTCAAAAAAAAAAAAAAATGATTATACTAGTTTTCTTTTTTATGTTCTTTTATCTATTTATTTTAAGCTATATGTGTTTCAATTTTCATTTCTTTTAAAAATATATTTCTTTTAATTTCTTTTTATTATTTCTTCTTTTTTATACTGTCAATATAAGTTTGAATAAGTTATGCATTTTTAATAGGAAATATAATATGTATAATAATACATTTCAATAAAATCTATTTTATAAAGGAATATTAGAATTGTAATACAGTAACGATTTCTTTTCTACAGAAATATTTAACAATTTAAATAAATAATTAAAAAGGTCTTATATTGATGATTATATATTAAAAATAATTATGCATCAATTTTTTATTCGCTAAAGAAATATTAAATTAGTCAAATCGGAAGCATTATTTAATAAGGAATTAAAATTAATTGAAATTTCCAAATTTTGGTGAAAATTGAAAAACCGGAAGTGGGACATCGGAAACCGGAAGTTGGACCGTAAGTCCGTATCTCAAAAACGGCTCTAACGATTTTCTTCAAACTTGCTATATAAACACTCTATTAGATGTCCTTTCGAATGATATAGTTGGTTAGTTCAAGAAAATTGATAGGCGTCCTGTATAAATAGCTCAATTTCAGGCCTCCCAAGGGCGTTCCTTTAAAAACGGTTGTACGGATTTTTTTCAAACTCGCCATTTTAACTCAATTTTTAATATGCTTTTGTATGTAATTATTGTTTTCCTGTCAATAATTGAGTTTAACCGGAAATGGGACATCGGAAACCGGAAGTGGGACCGTAAGTCCGTATCTCAAAAACGGCTCTAACGATTTTCTTCAAATTTGCTATATAAACACTCTATCAGATATCCTTTCGAATGATATAGTTGGTTAGTTCATGAAAATTGATAGGCGTCCTGTATAAATAGCTCAATTTCAGGCCTCGCAAAGGCGTTCCTTTAAAAACGGTTGCACGGATTTTTTTCAAACTCGCCATTTTAACTCACTTTTAAATGTGCTTTTGTATGTAATTATTGTTTTCCGGTCAATAATTGATTTTTTGTGAAAGTTGGTATCCCAAAAACGGCTCTAAAGATTTTCTTTTTTGGTCACTTTTATGTTTTCTGATCACATTATCTCTCAAAAATGCATATAATACATGTAATAGCGGGTAATGGAAGTCGTGTGGTTGTTTCACACCAGATTTTTATATATCGTTTTATATTCTGTATATTATCGTTATATATTCAGTAATGCTGTGAATTGTTACACAAAATTTTTAAACAGTTCTGTACTGCTTTCATTTCTTTCATTGCTTCACCCAAAGTGTCTTTCATTCGTTTCATTCCTTCAGTCAATCCGGTTTCCATCTTTTCCTGTATTTCTGTCATTTCATTCTGCTCAGTTTCCATTTTTTCGATCAATCCACATCTTCAATCATTCATCTCGGTAGTTAGACCGTCTAGAAGTTATTTCAATTCCTTTTCCATATCTCTAGTTATCACCAATCACAGACAACCCCACTCCTGACACAAGAATTGCAGCGTACTTGGGGGTTCGTCAGTTGCCTCGGAATGAAAGGCGAAACTTGCAGAAGCTCAGAAGTTTAATTACAGAAAATTCGAGATTACTGGTCTATAAACGAGGTATCAACTTCAAATTCACCAGTAAAAACAGCTCAAATAGCAGCTGAAAACAGCAAATTCACAATACAAACTGTATCAGAGCACTGACACACAGCAAGGCTGTAATCAAAGAGAGTAGTCAGGAGAGCACTTTATCGTAAGGCGGTTGGCGAGAGACTCAATGCTTCGCCGCATTGGGTCGCCTTCTTTTATACCACCCTACAAAATCCAGATTCTTCTGGTAACTCGTAGAAAATTCAAGTTAGAGCTTCCATATTTGGTATATTGATAATAAGAATTTTCTCGCCAAGGTCGACAAAAAAATCGCTAAGAAGCAAAAAGTCGTCAGATTTGGTGCCAAATCCATTAGCATCTTACTGAAGCTTTTAATGTGTTTTTAAGGAATTATTAGCTATTTTAACGAAAAAGCAAGCTAGAAATACTGATAATTAACTTTTTTATTACATGAATAAACCTCTTTGAATGAATTTATATAAAAATAACTACGAATTATTTACAAATTCATAACAATACATAATTAAAGATATGTATATGTATGTATGTATTTTATTTTAATCATCTTTTTTGTTTTTTAAACGTTTCATATTATGAGTGATAGAAATATCTGACTTAAACCATTATACACTATTTACCAATAAGTATTTGGACACTTTCGAATTTAGTCCTTTTCTCAAAAATATCAAAAAAATGGTTTAAGAATTATCTTGAAATTTTGGAAGTCTATGTCACCAAAAAGATTTATCTTGAGGAGGAAAAGGGACCAGTAAAAAATTAAACAAAAATCAAAATGTTTTTTTGTCACCCTGTAAAAAGTAATGCTTAAAATGTGTTTTGGCTGCAGAACGTAATATGATGATTTCTCTAATTACATGTATAAATTTTTATGAGGCTACCACATATATTCATAGAAATACAACTATAACGGTAAAAAAAAAAAAAAAAAAAAAAAAAAAAAAAAAGCACATTTTTTAGTTGTAACTTCTAGGGAATTAGACCCAGTGTAAAACCATTTTCAGGAAAATTTTCGTAAAACATTACACGCAAAATACTGCTAGTAGAATGCAAATAATTATAAGATAAAATTTTTTTTATAAACGATGTTCTTAAATTCTCTGTTGAATCATATAAACGCTACTGAAGGCACCCGGAACCCCAGCAATTGGATAAAAGTATTACAAAATTTCCTTGCTATCGTATTTTGAGCTGTTATAAAAGTTTCAAATGCCTATCTAGCCGGGAAGTTAGTTAAATGTTGGTTGCAAGCTTTGTACTGGAAACGCTGCCGAAGGCAGCAGGGTCCCGAAGCAATTGGATAAAAATACTTTTAAAAAGCATTTTTACCGTATTCTGAACTATTCCGAAAGTTTCAAATGTCTAGCTACTCGGGAAGTTAGTAAATTTTCTGTTGAATCATATGAACGCTTCCGAAGGCAGTAGGGACCTGAAACAGTTGACTAAAAGTATTAAAAAAAGTATTGCCACCGTGTTCTGAGCTATCCTAAAAGTTTCAAATATCTAGCTAGTCGGGAAGTTAGTGAAAAACCGATTGCAAACTTTGTACTGGTAACGCTGCCGAAGGCAGCAGGAACCCGAAACAGTTGGCTAAAGGTATTTAAAAAAATGCATTTTCACCGTGTTCTGAACTATTCTGAAAGTTTCAAAGGTCTAGCTAATCGGGAAGTTAGTAGAATAAATTTTCTGTCGAATAATATAAGCGCTGCCGAAGGCAGTGGGAACTAAAGTAGTTGACTAAAATTATTAGAAAAATGTATTGTCACCGTGTTATAAACTGTCCTGAAAGTTTCAAATGTCCAGATAGTCAGAAAGTTAGTGAAAAATCGATTGCAAGCTTAGTACTGATAACGCTGCCGAAGTCAGCAGGAACCCGAAACAGTTGGCTAAAGGTATTAAAAAATGCATTTTCACCGTGTTCTGAACTATTCTGAAAATATCAAATGTCTAGCTAGTCGGGAAGTTAGTTAAATAAATGTTCTGTCGAATTATATAAGCGCTGCCGAAGGCAGCGGTGCCTGAAATAGTTGACTAAAATTATTAGAAAAATGTATTGTCACCGTGTTGTGAGCTGTCATGAAAGTTTCAAATGTCTAGATAGTCGGAAAGTTAGTGAAAAATCGATTGCAAGCTTAGTACTGATAACGCTGCCGAAGGCAGCAGGAACCCGAAACAGTTGGCTAAAGGTATTTAGAAAATGCTTTTTCACCGTGTTCTGAACTATTCTGAAAGTTTCAAATGTCTAGCTAGTCGGGAAGTTAGTTAAATAAATTTCCTGTCGAATCATATAAGCGCTGCCGAAGGCAGCGGGACTTGAAATAGTTGACTAAAATTATTAGAAAAATGTATTGTCACCGTGTTGTGAGCTGTCCTGAAAATTTCAAATATCTAGCTAGTCGGGAAGTTAGTTAAAAATCGATTGCAAAATTTGTCCCTGACAAACCCACAAACAAACAAGAATCGAAGTTAATAGAAACATGGTAAAATGTTAATATCTTATGAAATGCGTGTATTTTTTACTAAATAATTTTGAACTACGTGTGCGCAAGCTTTATGAAAATTTTACTTGCATAATTTAATAGCTAAAAGTATTGAGCTACTTATATGAAAACACCAGGCAAATATCGTGTGAATTCGAGAATTTATGAGAGATAAAATGAACAGAATTTCCGTTCCTTTCAAAAAAAGTGGAAGATGATAGAGGGTTTTGTCAATATTTATTTATAATCAGCGAATATTGTATACAACTAGCTGGCTTCACCCGCTAGCGGGTCAGTATTTTCAAATGAATCACTAAAAATAATGAATCACTAACAGAAACTTTTAGTGTTAAGAAAAGAAATTAAAAAAAAAAATCATTTCTGATTGGGTAAAAAGTCGGGCCGGGTCCCCACGCGCTGCGCGCGCGGATTCCTTCCCTGACCCTACGTGCCCCCTAAAAAAATTATTTCTGATCGGGTAAAAACTCGCACCGGGTCCCCACTGCCTTCGGCAGCGCAGTACCGTGTGCGCTGCGCGCGCACAACTGAAGGGATACACGCGCTGCACGCGCGTATTCCTTCCCTGGCCCTTCGTGCCCCCTAAAAAAAAAAATCATTTCTGATCGGGTAAAAACTCGCACCGGGTCCCCACTGCCTTCGGCAGCGCAGTCCCGTGCACGCTGCGCGCGCTTATTCCTTCCCTGAGCTTTCGTGCCCCCTAAAAAAAAAATCATTTCTGATCGGGAAAAAACTCGCACCGGGTCCCCACTGCCTTCGGCAGCGCAGTCGCGTGCGCGCGCACAAGTTAAGGGATACGCGCGCGGTGCACGCCTATTTCTTCTCCACCCTTTCAGGCCCTCTTAATTAACCTACGTATACCAATTTTGAACGATCTAACTCATTTGGCTGAGATGCAAAAGAAACCGTAATCAGGACACCTCAAAACGTGTGAATCTGGTGAAAACTTTCGATAATTTAAAAGAACATCAAAATATCTTTCGAATGATGTATTAAAAATAATTGAATCATAATTAGAAATTGAAATATTGAAATTTGAAAATATTACAGCGCCATCTGGCGGTACAAATATCTGTATTCCACTGTTTGATTCCAAATCAAAAAAGCTTTCTAATGATGTATTACTTATGAAATTATTATAATTAGTATCTGAGATACAAAAGAAAACTCATTAGGGACACCTCAAAACGTGTAAATCTGGTGAAAACTTTCGATAATATAAAAGAACTTTAAAATATCTTTCGAATGATGTCATAAAAATAATTGAATCATAATTAGAAATTGAAATATTGAAATTTGAAAATATTACAGCGCCATAAAGAAAATTGATTCTGGACACCTCAAAACGTATAAACCTGGTGAAAATTATCGATAATTTAAAAGAACTTTAAAATATCTTTCGAATGATGCATTAAAACTAATTTAATCATAATTAGAAATTGAAATATTGAAATTTGAAAAAATTACAGCGCCATCTAGCGGTAGAAATTTCTGTATTCCACTGTTCGATTCCAAATCAAAAAAGCTTTCTAATGATGTATTACTTATGAAGTTATTTTAATTAGTAGCTGAGATACAAAGAAAACTAATTCAGGACACCTCAAAACGTGTAAATCTGGTGAAAACTTTCGATAATATAAAAGAACTTTAAAATATCTTTCGAATGATGTATTAAAAAAAATTTAATCATAATTAGAAATTGAAATATTGAAATTTGAAAATAATACAGCACCATAAGAGAAAACTGATTCAGGAGACCTCAAAACGTGTAAATCTCGTGAAAACTTTCGATAATTTAAAAGAACTTTAAAATATCTTTCGAGTGATGCATTAAAAATAATTTAATTATAATTAGAAATTGAAATTTGAAAAAAATTACAGCGCCATCTGGCGGTAGAAATTTCTGTATTCCACTGTTCGATTCCAAATCAAAAAAGCTTTCTAATGATGTATTACTTATGAAATTATTATAATTAGTATCTGAGATACAAAAGAAAACTCATTCGGGACACCTCAAAACGTGTAAATCTGGTGAAAACTTTCGATAATTTAAAAGAACATCAAAATATCTTTAGAATGATGTATTAAAAATAATTGAATCATAATTAGAAATTGAAATATTGAAATTTGAAAATATTACAGCGCCATCTGGCGGTACAAATATCTGTATTCCACTGTTTGATTCCAAATCAAAAAAGCTTTCTAATGATGTATTACTTATGAAATTATTATAATTAGTATCTGAGATACAAAAGAAAACTCATTAGGGACACCTCAAAACGTGTAAATCTGGTGAAAACTTTCGATAATATAAAAGAACTTTAAAATATCTTTCGAATGATGTATTAAAAATAATTGAATCATAATTAGAAATTGAAATATTGAAATTTGAAAATATTATAGCGCCATAAAGAAAATTGATTCTGGACACCTCAAAACGTATAAATCTGGTGAAAATTATCGATAATTTAAAAGAACTTTAAAATATCTTTCGAATGATGCATTAAAACTAATTTAATCATAATTAGAAATTGAAATATTGAAATTTGAAAAAATTACAGCGCCATCTGGCGGTAGAAATTTCTGTATTCCACTGTTCGATTCCAAATCAAAAAAGCTTTCTAATGATGTATTACTTATGAAATTATTTTAATTAGTAGCTGAGATACAAAGAAAACTAATTCAGGACACCTCAAAACGTGTAAATCTGGTGAAAACTTTCGATAATATAAAAGAACTTTAAAATATCTTTCGAATGATGTATTAAAAAAAATTTAATCATAATTAGAAATTGAAATATTGAAATTTGAAAATAATACAGCACCATAAGAGAAAACTGATTCAGGAGACCTCAAAACGTGTAAATCTCGTGAAAACTTTCGATAATTTAAAAGAACTTAAAATATCTTTCGAGTGATGCATTAAAAATAATTTAATTATAATTAGAAATTGAAATATTGAAATTTGAAAAAAATTACAGCGCCATCTGGCGGTAGAAATTTCTGTATTCCACTGTTCGATTCCAAATCAAAAAAGCTTTCTAATGATGTATTACTTATGAAATTATTATAATTAGTATCTGAGATACAAAAGAAAACTCATTCGGGACACCTCAAAACGTGTAAATCTGGTGAAAACTTTCGATAATATAAAAGAACTTTAAAATATCTTTCGAATTAAGTATTAAAAATAATTTAATCATAATTAGAAATTGTAATATTTAAAATTGAAAATATTACAACGCCATAAAAGAAAACTGATACAGGACACCTCAAAACGTGTAATTCTGGTGAAAACTTTCGATAATTTAAAAGAACTTTAAAATACCTTTCCAATGATGGATTAAAAATAATTTAATCATATTTAGAAATTGAAATATTGAAATTTGAAAATATTACAGCGCCATGAAAGAACAATGATTCAGGAGACCTCAAAACGTGTAAAACTGTTGAAAACTTTGAATTATGTAAAAGAACTTTAAAATATCTTTCGTATGATGTATAAAAAATAAATCAATTGTAATTAGAAATTGAAATACGCGTATTAGAATATTGCAAAAATGTCCGGCGTGTAAAGATAAAATTTAATTTGCAATTAAAATGTAAATCTTTTGTTTATTGACGAAAATCGATGAAATTTGAAATGCAAGTTTGTTTTGTGGTGTAAATATTATATACTAAATAAAATGTGTAAAATTTTAAAAATTGAAGAAAATAGAAAATTGTAATTTTTAATCGCACTACGAAACACGTGACTCCATTAAAAACCAGATGTGTTTCCGTTGAAGACTGCTGTAGACTTAATGTCTGCAAAGATAACATTCTTGTGATTCGTTGCCAACATGTTTTTATAGTTTAGTTAATTTAAAAAAATCTAATTGTCCGATCGATAAGCCGTTTAAACCATCGGATTCAGAAAAAAAAGCCCTTTCCAATGGTACAGTGCGTTGCATGAATATAAACGCACCTTAGCTTTAAGAATTAGAATGGTATAGAAGTGTAATAAAGAAATATGAATAGGTGACACTTGAGCCAAACTCAATGTGTATGATTCAAGAAATGAAAATACGAGTCAAAACAATGAAAGACCAATATGATTTTATAGAAAATAACTTTATTGAATTTATGACAAAAATACATGTTGCGTGAATTTAAACGCACATGTAAAAAATAAATAAATGAGTAACAAATACTGTATCTAATACTTTGTAAAGCCACCATGGGCTTCTAGAAGAGCCAGTAAACGCTTTGGCATTGACTCATATAATGGCATAAGGCCATCCAAGCTGAATGTGTTCTAAGCTAATAGAATGGCCGACTTTAGTTCATCTTTCGTGTTAAACTGCCTTCCGTTTACGTAAACACGGCGAACCAGAATACCCAATACGTTCTCCATTATGCTTAAATCGGGGCTTTTTAAGGGCCAATCCATAATTTTAATTTTTTTGTCATGGAATCATTTTTTCACGATATGTGCTGTATGTACAGATGCACAATCTTGCTGAATAATATAATTTCTTCCACCTTTCTTGACTGCTTGACGGCGGAGGTTCCTTGTGAGCATATGGACATAATCTACAGAGATCATAGTGTTCTCCACGAACTCTAATACGAAAGTCCCTTTAAAACCTATGACTGCCCACACTATGACAGACCCACCTCCAGATTGACGTTTTGAATAGTACATTTCTTCGGTTCTCAAATCATGCCAGTAGCTAAGAAATCCGTTCGAGTAATCGAGATTAAACTTTTTTTCATCTGAGAAGATGACTTTTTCCCAATTTAGTCGATCTAGAATCCCTTTTCTTCCCCATTCCAACCGCATATCTTTGTGATTCTGAGTGAGGTGTGCTTTCGCCCTCTTTTTCTTAAATTTAATGAATGTTGCAGCTTTGATGGCTCTCCATAAGGTTGTCCGATGAACACCCAGCTTGTATTGAGCCTTTAACTTCGCACAAGAAATATTCTTATCCTTTGCAGCGTTGCATATTCGACGTTTGTCGTAAGTGGCGAGCTTTCCTGTTCGCTTCTTAACGCTTTTTTCCCATAATTTGCTCCTTTCTTTATATAATTTCGCGCAACACTCTCACTTCTTCCGATTCGATGCCCAGTTTCACGATTGCTAAAGCCTTTACCACGCATAAAGTCGATTTTTATCCTCTCGTCTACTGTCAAAGTTTCCCTCTTGCCATCCTGAACAAACTCCGTAAATTTTGCACTCAAGCATTAAAACTGATTTTAGAGAACTTTAGCAACACGACTATATGTGTTTTAATTTAATTCCGGTGGCTGTGTTAAATTTTAAACGCAAAATACAGAGTGCGTTTAATTTCGCGCAACAAACTAAAAACAGTGAAAAATAAGAAAATGCTTAAAACTCATTTACATAAGTTTGCATGATCCTAAATATACGTGCTCAAAGCGCCTTATTCAGTTGTTAGTCATATGCAATAACTGTAAGTCACATTCCTTCTATTAAAATTTTAAAAATTCTATTTCTGGTTATTGGAAAAGGTGCGTTTATATTCATGCAACGCACTGTATCTTGTTTGTAACGATACGACTGATATTTCTAATTTATTTTCCACTTTTTCCGTAAAAATGTTGCTTTTTAAGCATTTAATCATGAATTCTGGGTCATTTTTCGGTAGACAATGGTCAACGTTTTAATTAATATCTCCGCTAATTAGGGTCGCATCGTTTAGCAAATTAGATAACCCTGATCTATCTGTCCGACGGTACCTGTTCGAAGTCCGTGCGACCTTTAGCGGCGGAGCCTTAGCTGCGTCAAGCCGTTTCTCACAGACACACAGACACACACACACACACACACACACGTACAGATTTTAATAATATAAGGGATTGATTAATTCGAAAAAAAGTGAATAAACACCTTATAGTTTCGATTTTATTTTCAGAGGAACTGAAATTCTGTTCATTTTATCTCTCATAACTTTTTGAATTTACATGATTTTTATTTGGGATTATCATATAAGTAGCTCTATACTTTTCGCTATTAAATTATCCAAATGAAATTTTTGTAAAAACCTGCGCATTCGTTGTTATAAATTATTTTTAAGAAATGTTCATATTTCGTAAGATATTTAAATTTTTTGCATTCTGATTGTAATATGCTGCGTCTAATTTAGTCCCCCTAGTTTCTCTAAAACGGCTTTCAATAGGGTCTAATACCCTTCGTATTACAATGAAAAAAATGACAATTTCGTTTGCATTATTTTAAAGAAACCGTTACATCTCCAGAAATATACAGAGTTACCTCATATAACTTTATACAGATAATTAGAAAAATCTTTATAATTACATGTTACAGCCAAAACACATTTCAAGCATTGTTTTTTACAGGGTGATCCAAATTTTTTTTGAGTTTTTCAAATTTCTTACTGAACTCTTTTTCTTCTTATGAAAAAGCTTTTACTGAAATGTATGAGGTATAACATATTCTTTATAACCCGAAAGTTTCAAGATAATTCCTAAAGAACGTTTTGAGATAGTTAACAAAGCGTCTAAATTCGGAAGTATCGAAATACTTATTGGTAGATAGTATACCTACATTAGAAGAAATAAACATGTCTTTCCGGCTTATTCGGAAGTGTAGGTTGATTTCTTTTTCCTTATCAAGTAGCCGTCATTTTGTTTCAAAATGGCGGCTACAAATTATTAATGGACTTAGTAGAAATATTGATGTAGGCTATCTACATATGGAGTTTTACGCAAACTGGTTCATAAATACCTTTTTATGTGAATTTAAAATTTTCAAGTGGCCGGCGCTTGAAAACCAGATGGTGGGCCAAGTTGAGAAATATATCAAATGCATTTGTGAGATAAGACTACTGTAAAAATATAGTTGGAATTAATTCTGAATCTCAAAAGCATCGTGTTGAAAAATTAAGTGGCTGCCACTTGGACCAAAATGGCAGAGAAAATTGCTCAGTGAACTAATTAATCTAAAATAATACAGCAAATTTGAATTTTTTTTTTTTTTTTTTTTTTTTTTTTTTGTAGAAATTCTTTTAAAAAGGCTTAGTATGTTAATAAAATGTTAAATTTCTGCATTTCTAGTTTGTTTTCGAGTTAACATAGCCTAAATTTCCATTAAAAACGCATTAAAAGGCTCCAATAACGAAGGTAATTTATTTGACGCCAAATTTGGCAACTTTTTCCCCTTGGCGAGTTTTTTGGCGAGTTTTTGTGGGAAAATCCTTATTATCAATATACCAAAGATGGACGCTGTTACGTGATTGGTTCACCATTTACGTGACATTTCTAGATTTTTCTGGTTTCGATACAGGGCTATAAAAGGTGGCCGAACGCGCCAAGTCAGTCAGTCGCAGTTGAGTTTTGCCAAACTCTTGCATTGCTATAGAAAGAGTTCTGAGCCTCTTTGAATGAGCCTTGTTTTATGTTAATGCTTTGATACTGTTTGCACTGTGAATTTGTTGTTGACAGCTGTTATTTACGCTGTGTATACTGGTGAAACTGAAGTTGATACCTGGTTTATAGACCTGTATTCTTCTGGAATTTTCTGTAAATAAACTACTGAACTTTTGCAATTTTCGCCTTTCATTCTCGGAAAACTTACGAACCCACAAGTACGCAACAATATTTGTAAAATAAGTCCACTGTCCAACTTTGGTTCAAATAAACTCAGTATTTCAAAAGTTACTGCGATAACAATGTCTAAAATGGCAGTGTTCATGTGGACGCAACTTGAAAATAAACTTGCCCACCGAAATCATTGTCCTTTGACTGATAAATCCATTTTTCAACTTTGGTTTGAATTGATTAAGTATTTCAAAAGTTATCGTGATAACAAATTTTCAAGTGGCCGCCACCTGGAAACAATAGAGTGGAGCGGGTTGCCGAGCAAACACATCCAAGTTATTTAAAGCATAGGTTCCCTGTCCAACTGTGGTTCAAATCAGAGCAGTGTTTCAAAAGTTATTGTTCTGGCAAATATTCAAGTGACAGTCTAAGTGGCTGTAACTTCGAAACAAAATGGCGAAACCACTTGCCCAGTTAAATCACCGATATATTAGTACGATAAGTTCATTGCCCAGCTCTAGTTCAAATTAAATCAGTATTTCAAAAAATATCGTCATAAGAAATTTTCAAGTGGTATCACTTGGAAGAAAAAGTCGGAGTGACATGACCAGCGAACTTATCTGAGATATTTGAATGATAAATCCATTACACAAATTTGATACGAATTCTTTCAGTAGTACTAAAATTACCATATTGATAAATTTTCAAGTGGCCGCCACTTGGAAATAAAATTGCGGATTAAGTCACCAAGTGAACTTATCCAAGATATTTGTACCATAAGTTCACTATCCAACTTTTATTTGAATCAGGTTAGTACTTTAAATGTTATCGTGATGGCATATTTTCATGTGGCAGTGTGATTTCAAGTAGCTGCAACTTGGAAACAATATGTTGGAAAAAATTGTCCAGTGTACTTATCAAAGATAATTATATGACAAGATCACTATTCATCTTTGGTTCGAATTGAATTAGAATTTAAAAAGTTATCATGTTTTTTCAAGTGGTAGCCTAATTTCAAGTTGTCTCGCTAATATTATAACGCCCGCACCTTGTTAGAAATGACAGATAAAGTTTGTTAATAAAGTTGATTGAGACACTTATATGGTCTATGTACATCAAAATTCAAATAAATTCGGAATATGCTTTTTACAAATTGAATTTGAAATTTTCAAGTGGTCTCCACTTGAAAATAAAATCTTGGAGCAACTAGATTACGAAACTCATCCAAGATATTTATAAGATAAGTTAACACACTGTCCAAATTTCGTTTGATTTGGAGTATTATTTCGGAAGTTATCATGATTTTAAATTTTCAAGTGGTAGCCTGATTTCAGGTGGCCACGCTTAACTTAAGTTATCTGCCACTTTATTAAAAATGGCGGATAAAGTTCATTGAGACGCTTATGCAGTCTATGTATTCATCAAAATTCAAACAATTTCTGAATACGCTTTTTTACAATTTGATCAAAATGGCGAAGCAACTTGGTTAAAAAACTCATCTGAGATATTTATAAGATATGTTAAGATACTGTCCAAATTTGGTTCGATTTGGAGTATTATCTTAGAAGTTATTATGTTTTCAAATTTTCAAGTGGTAGCCTGATGTCAAGTGGCACCGCTTAACTTAAAATATCTGCTAATTTATTAAAAATGGCGGATATAGTTCATTAATAAACTTCATTGATTTCCTTATGTGGTCTGCATCTACATCAAAATTCAAACAAATTCGGAATACGCTTTTTACAATTTAAATTTTCATGTGGTCTCTACTTAAAATCAAAATGGTGTAGCAACTTGGTTAACAAACTCATTTAAGATATTTATAACATAAGTTAAGACACTGTTCAAATTTGGTTCCATTTGGAGTATTATTTCGGAAGTTATCATGGTTTTAAATTTTCAAGTGGTAGCCTGATTGTTTTGTCTTGCCCTATTTTTATCTTACCCTATATTGTCTTACCCTATTTTCCTAAGTACAGTCAAACCATAGCTAAAATTCTCAAACAATATGATTTTAAAATACTATTTTTGCCTTCCATTAAACTCACCTTTTCTCAGTTAAAAGATCACATTGATATGCATAATTCTTGGCGCATTTATAGTATTTCCTGTCAGTGTGGTTTTATCATATATTGGCCAAACTAAACGCAGTCTTAAATTTCGTCTAAAAGAACATATGAATTACGTCCGCAAACAAGAAACCAATAAATCGGCTATTTCTAAACATTGCTGGGAGGAAAATCATAATTTTAAATTTAATTCAGCTAAAATAATTTGCAGACCTAAATCCATTCATGAACTCGATTACTTTTAAGCTTTTCATATTTATAAAATTTTTAAAAACCTTGTAAATTGTGATTTCGCTGTTCCCTATTTGTCTGACTGTTGGAAATTTTATATTCAGTCCAGAATTTCTTAATTTTTCTACTGTTTACACAGCTAACTTTCCTAAATTTCTATTGGCCACTCTCCCCACCTTTCCCGTAATCCTATTGGTTGAACTAAATCCGGCCCCTCTCCTATATATACGAGCACGTCTCCTGATTCAGAATCCTTTTTGCACTGAGGACGGTACGCTTTAGGCTACCGAAAACAGCTGTATGCATTTGCAATATTTTTGTTTGGCGTTTCTGACGTAGTAGTTTATTCGGGTAGTCCAACGCCAAGTCTCCTGTTATTATATAGATAGATAAACGAATTGATTGCAAAAGGTCGATTTCTAAAGAAATCAACCTAAAAATGCTAGAAGTTAAATATTATCTGAATAATAAAGTTAAGTTTTGATACATTAAAAATCATTTTGACACATTAAAAATGTTTCATATTACAGATATAACATAATTCAGTCGTAAAATTAGATTTTTTTAAAGAAATAATATCTATTTTAAATCGTGTGTACAATAAAATTAAAATAGAGAAAAAATATAAATTAGAATTTGAAGAAACAATATGTGTGATTTCATTCATCTTTTTTTTTTTTTTTTTTTTTTTTTTTTAATGGTATATATATATATATATATATATATATTTAATCGGCTTTTAAAATTTTTAGAGCATATTTTTTTTAAACATATTTTTAGCAATTCACGTAACTCTATTGAATATATATACTCCTGCTCTTAAAATGTACGACACCATGAAGGAACTACGGGATTGGACTGAAAATTTCAGCAAATCAAAATTGCAATGTGTTATGCAAATGATTAAGTTTCAGAAAAGCCATGCATGCATGAGCTGAGCAGTGTCCTCGAAACTGCTGCTGAATCAGTAGAATTAGTGGTCTATAGTTAGACATTGAAAATAGTCTATTGTTAAGGGAAAACAATAGGTGAGACATAGACTTAACTATAGAACAGAAAAAAATCGTCAGCCTTCGTGAATGAGGATTTTCCTATCGTACAATGGCAGCTTGTGTGCAGCGTAACATTAGCAAAGTAAAGCGAGTTTGGAAGTAGCAAATCAACAAGAATTGTACAACTCGAAAATCTGGAATCGTAACTCGGATGTTTCAGTCAACAACCGATGGTAGACATCTGGTCCGCATGGTGCTGGTGGACCTTACACCTTTATCTAGGCAACTCATGCACTTTGGTCTACTCCTACAGGCGTATCTTTGTCTTCTTCGTAGCACTCTCGATGTGTATCATTGTAAATGTCTACTGCACCATGGTCTAAGTACAAGAATTATTTAATGTAGAATTCCATTCACCCAAAACATAGAAATCTGGGGCTGCAATGATATCATGAACATAGAAGCTGGCTTACTATTTGGTACAGAAAACTTTTCTTACGAAACACACTTTATTGTGCGGTAGTGAAATAATCACATTCGTGTTAGGTACTATGTCGATGAATGCAATCTTCCGAAGTGAATAGTGAGAAATATTAATCCTTACAGATAAATCAGTGAAATGCTGGAATCTTTATTTTTCTATTCTTCAAATCATTCCTCGAGCTATCCATTTTCACAGAACACATGTAGACTTTTCTTAAACTACTTATTCACCGGATGTGTCGGCTATTGAATACATATTTTGTTGATCTGCGTCTTGCCCGTGATTCTTGTCCTACAGCTTCTGTTCATTTAATTTTGGCACGCTTACAAACAACATGAAATGCTCTTTTCCCTGTAGATATTCGCAATGTGTTTTGCTCCATGGCTCGTCGTATATCAGCATTTATTGCAGCGTGCGGTGGTTACATGAATTATTGCTTTCGGAAACTGAATGCTGTTTATATTTTTCTCTGATAATTTTTTCTCTTATTTATACTAATAACAGTCATTTGTGTGTCAATTTCTTATTAATTCTGCTGATCCTTTCATGGTGTTTTTGATGATATTATACGTTTAAGCGATGTTTTATCAAATGAGCACTTAACCTGTTATTTCAAAAAGCATTAAAAAAAAAAAAAAAAAAAAGGGGTAAACTCGTTTAGTTTGCAAATATATGAGCGAAATAAAAATGTGAGGATGTATATAAGTATACAGTTACATTTAAACTCCTCATTGGGAATAAAATAATATATCCGAATATAAAAAAGATAATAATATTTTAATCTAAAGTTTTCTATCATAATAATTCATAAGATAAATTAATAAGAATTTTACAAGAACAGAATTAAATAAAATTTGCATGTTGTTTTGTACGGTCAGAAAAAAACAAAATAATAATTAAATTACAGAACGCCATTTCCCAATTAATTTCGTTGTAAATTATCAAAAAATATTATGTTTGGTACCGGTCGATTAATGGCATGTCTAATTATTAATGCATCAATTAAATTTTATTTAGGGGTTAGTCTACATGTTAAATATTTCTTTTTCATTTTTTCGTAACACCCATTTTTTACTCCATATTTGGATTTCTGCGATGAAAGTGGTTAGAAAATTGGTAACGTTTTTATACGTGAAATTAATTCTTGATAGAGTTCAAAATTAAATCGGGGTTCATCCCTACATTAAAAAAATATATATTAAGATCTTTAACAGAAACCTCTTATACTCATTTGCATAATATTCTGAGAAAAAGAATGACAATTGAAAAAGAAAATAAACTAAAGTAATACTAATTAAAAACTTAAATGTGCATCTTATCTTACATTAATACCTATTTTGATTTATTTGTCTGTATGTTTACAAATGACTCAAATGGTATTAAGTGACCCCTACCTAACAGAATTAAGAATAAAAATATATCACCGTAACTCGAAAAATTATGATAGGGATATGCTGGAAATTTGAAAACCCATACATTTTATGATACCTGTTCTATTCGTGAGAAAATTAATATCGGTCATAATTCATAATTGTATAAAATATGAATCTATTAATAATTTTTATAATTCAAAAATGTTTTTTTAATCAAAAGTATGCATGGAATGTGTTTGGGTAACTTCATTATAAGAGATTAAAACTAATAAATAAATAAATAAATAAATAAAAGTAAAATAAAATAAAATTTGTATGTAAGATTTTTTCGGGAAGATATAAATTAATGTTTGTCACATGCATTTAATAAAAGAATCCCCATATTTTGACACTTTATAACTCTATGAAAAATTGCTAGAAATATATATATATATATATATATATATATATATATATACACCATTTTCTGGGTTCATTTGATCCAAATAATCTAAACAAACAAACAAAAATGAGAGTTGTAATTGAAACAAGTGAACTTGACGTCAGTTTTATATGTAGACGTCCCTTTAAGCAAAATCAAACCATGCCATTATAAATTAGACATTATATCTAATCGATTGGCATCAGCCTAATTTTAATAGAACGATTTCCGACGAAATTAGTTCACATTAGAGTCACATCTAAACAAAAAGTAATACTGTATATAAAGCATTAATCTGTGAAATACATATAATATGTAATTGTAAGAGAATTTTTTCAATGGTAATATATAACACAGATAGAGCCATCTGAGAAATCGCGTTCGAACATTTGTAATAAGGAAATAGAAGAGTTTTTCATAGCTTGGTTGTTTCGGACATTTTTGTATATTTTTATTTAATTAGTTTTTTTTTTTCCTCCGAATAATTTTTTTAAAGTTAAATAAATGTTTGAAAATCAATACTGTTCAAAAGGAAATGTTCACATTATATATAGTAGTTCATATTATTGATGAATTTTATTTATTAATAAAAATTTCAAAAGCAAATACAAAATAATATATTTAAAGTAATTTTTAAATTACCCAGCTGATTCTGATTATTCAAAGTGAAACATATGCAGTGATTTTAAAATAGTTTAAGCAATCTTATTACTGTCTTCTTTTTTTTTTTAATGCTATAACTTATTATATTTATTCATTTGAAGAGTTTTCTTGAATTATATTTATAATAATATTAAAGGGTATTTTTAAATTTATAATTGAGTAATCTAATGATTTACCAATTATTAAAATATATTATTATTGAAATAATAAATATTCACATAAAATTCTAATTTTTAATAAAGAATTTAATACTATTTATTTATATTTAAATATAAATAAATATGTATGTATATATATATATATATATATATATATATATATATATATATACTCAAACAATTTTTAAGAATTTTAAGGGATTTAGTTTTATGGACGGATATTCAGGATACTTAAGATCAAAAGTACGATCTATCCAGAAGTATATATTTATTTTTTACAGAGACATTTTGTGAAGGATGTTGTTGCCCAGAATCACGTTATTATTCAATTCAAGTTATTTTTTTCTTCTTCTTTGTCAAACTATTCTTTTTTCTTTTTTTCTTTTTACGGAGCATTAATTTAACATTTCAGATAACAATAACGTCGTTAAAATAAAATAATGATTTCTTTAAAATAAAAATTGTTGAGTCTATTTAATACATATTATTTCTCTCGCCGTATTTTATGCACGAAAACAAAAATGTCTGTCTTTTTTAAGTTTATCCTTATTGGAGAAGAGTGAAAGATTAAAGGCATGTGATATTTTGTCGTAAATTTTGATGTTGTACTTTCATGTTAGTTTTCAGATAAAATGTCATATTTCAGAATAATCTATATATAGAAATCTTCCTTATATATTTTTCATCCAGTGAAGATGCATTTATGAAACAAACGTGATACAATTTGAAGAAAGCTCCATCTGTATCGTATTTAAAAATTTATAAATATGGAGTGCATGTTATTAGGCTTAAGTCGAAGTGGATAAATTCAAATAGGGAGTTTTGTCAAAAAAGTAACAAGAATTTTAAAAGTACATTTAATCATTCATAATACATTTAATCATTCAAAATTTATTTATTTTTAACTACGTTAAATTTATTCGCATTAAATTCAATTTTTCATCGTTTCGTGTTACAGGCTGCTTTAAAACCGGAGAATATATAATAAGATGTACAGATATTTTGATTTTCTTAAAAGATACAATGATAATAAAAATATATAATTTGAGAAAGATATGTAAAAAGTTACGTTTAAAAATTATTTTAATAGGTTTTCTTCTTTAAATATACAGTAAACGTTGATTTATACAAGTAAAACGTCGTACATAAAAAAAAAAGGAAGTTTTTACAGCAGAGTGTGCGGTCACATACTTTTGATAGCACACATTTGAAATCATATTCTGCTACATAAACTACCATTATTATTATTTTTTTGTTTATAGTATAACATGACAAATATATACGAAAGAGTATTCCATAAGACTATTTAATTTTTAGATTGAATCTAAAAAAATTAAAATAATTAACCAATCCTAGCAGAATATATGAATATACAATTTCTTGAAAACTGAGAACTACTAGTGATCGAGAGGTTTTTCTCAAATAACAGGATTTGAGATCATAGGCCTAGATGATAGTTGTTTACCATGACATTCTACGCATGAATTAAAACTTCTGTAAAGTACAAAAGGAAATACCATACACCCAGTTTTAGAACGCTCAATTAATCATTCGGATTTAAAACAACGATTTAAAACAATGTGAAATGGAAATGTGTTTCGTTAGCATAACGAGAAATAATTACATAAATAGGTATAAGATATATACTACAGTTTAAAATAAATATAGGGGAGGCTGGGGCACAGTGGACCACTTTTACACTTATATTTTTTTTTCATCAAAAATAAAAAAGCAAGGTACTTGAAAAAAAATAGCAAACCTTCTTTAAACCTTTATTGACATGTCCTGTTTTTTTATAACAATACTTCGAATACATTACGAATAAAAAAATAAACTGTGTGCACTCACAAAGTGGACCACTGTGCCCCATCACCGCAGAAGGCATTTAACTTCTTCGTTTTTCTTAAATATCCTGAAAACTATTGAATTTAGGGGATAAAACTAAAATTCGAAATTATTTACTTCATAGTTTCTAGAAAAATAGCCATTACATTACCTTTGAATGATGAATAATTCATAAAATACTGGCAAATGAAGAATTGTATTGGAAAAGTCCTTTTATGCAATAGTAAAATCATTAAAAACCATAATTAAAACGGATCAGAAACAATATTTACTATCTATAAAAATATGTGTAGGTAAGAGGACTATATAAGAGTGATATTATAAATGTTCTATAGTTTTACTACTTTCTGAATTTCTAGTCTTTTACCGTAGTGAGCAAGGGAAAAAATGCGATAGTTTACTTTCTTAATACAGAGATTCATTCATTTTAAGATTAATTATTTACCAGTGCGGAATCTGTTGAATATTTTTAACCCTTCCCTTTAATTAAATCTCGCGATTAATTTCGAATAATTTCTTAATATCTGACGAGGCAAAGCAGAATTAATTATCTATAGCAGAATCTATATCTATTTCTCTTGCATAACGCGATAACTAATGACAAAGCAGACGGTTTTACTAATTAGGCAACATCTTTTACACAATAAAGTATGACTCTGATATTTATCAAAATAGAACCTTTTATTTCCATGCAATAACTATTACATAATATAACTTTTCGATATGTTAATATCGATCTTCTTAAATATAAGACATTTTGTAAATAAGAATCTTTAGAAATTTTCATATCTAACCATTTAATGAACGAACAAAGAGGAAACTGTTGCAGTTAGATATTTAGATACTTATAATTATGAAAGAAAATTTGAATAACTATAAGAAATGCTATATTTATAATTCTAAACTAAAATATTTTAAAGAATTGAAACTCATTTTTCTTATTATTTGTTTTAAGAAAACACATTAAAAGAAAATATAAAGAAGAAAATTCATTTATAATATCTATTTTTATTAACAAGTTAGTAGACGCTAGTTGGTCGATTTGCCGCCCATCCTTCAGTGTTGCCAGATTTTTTTATTCAATAGGCACCAAAAATTTTTAGAAGTGGCATTTGATATATATAAAACGCGAATAAAATCGAAGAAAGGTCGATCACATCACTTCTTAAAATTATTGGTGACAGTTAAATAAAAAGTGCGCAATCTGTAATAGGTGGCGTTGTCTATAGCGACTACTAACGGGTTAATAATAAAACCCACGCGCACATATAGTTGATTTCAATTTCATATTAAAAGTAAGCTAAATGTAGGATTTTGGAGAGATAGTACTACTTCTTTTTGAAGGAAAAAATTCCTTAGTGTTTACAGAATTTTATCATCGCAGACAGAGTGTACATACATATATATATAAGTATACATATTTATATATAGTTTCATGTACTAAAATCATTCAAGTACCTATATCTGTATTACCAATAATTAATTTAAAAAAAGAAAGAATATGGCATTGAGAAGTCCTGTTACAATTTGTTTGTTTAAAGTTAAATATTTATAATACAATTCATATTGATATAAATATGCTACGCAAAGTTTAAATTGAAATAGGGGGCTTTTTTTTAATAATGTTGATTTATTGTGACTATTACCAATGTATGTCATTCACTGAGATTTCGCGTTAGTATTTTAATCATAATATATACTAAATCCAAATACATACATTATACAATGTACATATAGTAAAGCTTTCAAATTAAGCGATCGTGAAATTAATCTAAAACAGATGAAAACTAATTAGATATGGTGATATTGCTAATAGTACTGATGTTATTATCATTGTACTATGTTTTTAAGACCAATTAATGCAGGTTGGATTTTTCTGAAAATTTTGTAATGTTTTATATTCATATTTTATTTGTATTAAAAAAAAAAAAAAAATTGCCTTTTGTATTGAAAGTTAAATAAAAACTTCTAAAACGAAAAGTAGTTTTACGAATATATATCATACGATTTCCTATATTCGTAAAAATGTCAATAAAATATAAATGTCACACTTTATTAATTTTACGCTAAAGTTATCTTAATTCCTTTTGAGTTTTTTTTTTTTTCCTTTTAATAAAAGTATCATAAGAAAATGTAAAATTTCCAAAAATGTATTTTTACGTTTTTAAAAATTTTTGACTCTTGTAATAAGAAAAATAATAATAATAGTAATAATAATAATTATAATTATAACAGTGTTTTGAAACTATATAAACTGTAAGGAATTTTTAAACAGTGGGTACTATTACGTATACTCTTTTTTATGTAAATGTTTCTATGTTTATACGCAACTATATACTTTAATTTTGCTATAACTACTGCCCATGATAAACATAACCTTCGCTTTCATATACTTTATCTAAATAAAATAAAAAAAAGTAAAAAGACTACAGATATTACAATAAAATTAATATTAGCTAAAAGGCCTGAAGAATGATTTGATTCATATTACATAGGAAATATTTGGTTTCTAGAAAATTAGAACCATATAAAACTATAAATACACAGCAACGTAAAGATTATATTTTAAAATATTTTATAAAAAGCTTTATTTAGAATTTATACAATTTCATTTAGGCGTAGGATAATTGAAAATTTTTCAACATTGGGAATTAGAAAATTGATGAAAAAGCTTTGAAACATCCATTCTATTTAGAGATGTAGCAGTGTAAGGTTAAATTTTTTATACCAACTATGTGAAAAGTGACAGAGCCGGAAATCGAACCCAGTCACTCTGTTATATCTCATGTCTTGCTTTACAACTGAGGCATCCAGAATGATCCGCAAAATAATCATTGGTAAGGTCACCATGTATGAAAACACAGATGTAAAAACATATTAATTGTGGCTATTTCGATAGACGACGTAATAATTGAGAAATATAGCTCACGAACAATATTTATAGGAATCATTCTTTTACTTATATCTATGATAGCTAGCTACCAATATTTCTAATTCAAAAATTGGATTTTTCCCCATTATTTTTAAGTAGAAATTTGTCATATTTTTTTTAGAAATAATCTAAATAGAATGTATGGAAAAGTAATAAAAGGAGAAACGGTAATTATTCTTTTAACAATATTACTATTGCCAAAAACTTTTTGAAGATATTGCATTTTTTAACTGTATAAATATATTAAGTATGGCTGTTAATTTTGTTAAAATAATATTTTTGTATTTTAAAAAAATGCAAATATGTTACGTAAAAACAATAAGACACATAAAATGAAATGTATTATAATAAAAATATGAATAACATCACAGTTTTAGAACGATTTTTTCTGAAACAATAATTATTTTTTATTTTTCACTACCTTTCTTTATTTTGAAATATTTTAAATTGAAATACGTTAAAAATTAAGTTTTATGTTTCTATTTAAAACAGATATAAATATTATTATTTGGATATTTTTAAAACAAATAATGAAAACATCCAAACAAATTTCGCAAGACGGAAGTAAGAAAGTCTCATTTATACAACTAACATAACAAAACATTAATATTTTAAGATGTTAATATTAAAACCTTAATGTAATATGATCTTTTATGATCCCAATACAGATTTAGGAAGCCGATGTCGTAATTAGTGGGAAATAAAGCATTGTGCGAAAAATGTGATATCAGTAATAAGTAAAAGGTGAATTTCTCGGATTTTAAACAAAATTATATAGTATATTTATATTATAAAACAGTTTGAAATCATGTAATTTAAAATTATCACATTTAATTAAATCACTAGCCATATTGCAAAACTATAAAAATATAAAAAAAATATTAATTAACCGATTTTACAATAGAATGTCATATTATTGGTAGAACTATTGCATCTTTAAAATTTATCACATTAGGGAATTTAGTAATATTCATAGCTTTTGACATAGTTAATTCTTGTAGATTAGGTGAAGCTGAGATAGGAATATTGTAGATTAGGTGGAACTTATGCTTTATATTTAAAGCGAAAATATTTGAGTTTTACACACACACACACGCATATATATATATATATATATATATATATATATATATATATATATATATATATATATATATATATATATATATATATATATATATTATTTTACGTAAATGTAATAATTTTAAATTACATGTTTCCAAAGCTTATTTTAATATAAATTATCTATGATCTATCTCTGCTTTTAATCTCTTTTTAAGAGAATATATGTAATCTATTTTATCATGTATTGGGATGTATATATATAATATATATATATATAAAGAATTTTAATCAGGTATATAGTATTTAATAAAATTAAGTTAAAATGGTCGCAAACCAGATTTGTTAGACGTTGTTTTTTTCAAATAATTTAATGTAAAGAAGACTAGAAATGTTTCATATTTTGTTTTATTATTAAATTATTATACATAGCAGTTCTATAAAACGTATACAGTTCAATGAGAAATAAATATATAAATTAAAAATATTACACTCATGTTTGTGAAACACCATGATGTGATTATGCAAATTGGACCAAACTCACACGAAATGTAAAGTGAGGTAAAGCACGCAAATGATTAAATAAGGAGAGGGACGTCGCTCACCGCTCTTGGAGCATTTTTGAGCGCTTAAAAGGCGACCTCTCTAAGATATCTGAGCGTGCGTAGAACGAGAACCGGCCCCGTATCAGTCGCTTGTTCCTGGTATATAAAGGACTGCGAAGGCGCGTTCAAATCTGTTCATCTTCCTCTGTCTGCGGTAAACGTTTCATTGGTGGTCTTTCATTGCCTTATCAAAAGCAGAGGTACCATACCATTAACTAACGTAGTTTGTTCGAGGCCTCATCGTTGGTATGCGAGAGGGTGGATTTTCATATAATAGCGTAATGCCACAACAGTGACGCGTGTTTGGAAGAAATGGACAGAGAAAAACCAAACAAGCCGGAAACCTCGCAGTGGGGCACGTAATACAACAACGGCACGAGACGACAGACAGCTCATTCGCATAGCTATGATGGACCGTACAGCGTCCTCCCATGTGTTAGCACAACGTTGGAGCACGGCTACAGCTATTTTGTTGTCTGGCTCCACGGTTCGTCGCCGTTTGCTGCAGCATGAACTGCGTACAAGGGTTCTTCTACGCAGAATTCCCTTCTCGCTTAAGCACAGACGCCACCGACTTCAATGGGTTCAGCAACACAGCACGTGGCGTGCCCAGTGGCAATAAATTGTTTCCACCGATGAATCTCGCTGCAATCTGGAGTACAATGATGGAACAGCACGCGTCAAACATTACAGGGGGGAAACTCTGCTTCCACAGTGTGTTATCCAGCGTTATACTGCACAAACGCCAAGCATTATAGTGTGGGGCATAATTTTCGATACCATCTAGTGCACATTATGGGAAATCTCAACGGTGGTCGCTACATAAGGGATATTTTTGAGCCAGAGTCCCTTCCTATTTATCGACGCATTCCGGGTGCTGTATTTCAGCAGGATAATGCCCGTTCACATGTTTCTCAGACTGCACAAGCCTTCTTCAGTGCAAAACAGCTTTCGAATTTTCCCTGGTCTGCTTTTTCCCCGCATATGCCGCCCATCGAGCACGTCTGAGATTTCATTGGTCGGCGACTCGCTCATACAACTCGTGGGACGCACAGTAAGATTGAACTTTAGACTCAAGTCGAAGCCATCAGGGATGTCATTCCCCAGGATTACATTCAGAACCTGTATGATTCAAAGTCACGACGTGTACAGGCTCTCATCGCTCAGCGTGGCGAACATACAAGGTAGGGATTTCAAACGTTCTTCTTGCTTTTTTGTCTTCTACATTTGATCGTTTATCCCCTATCAGTAATATGCAGAATAAATTTCATTAATTTCTGACAAATATTTCATGATGTTACAATTTTCACAAACATAACTGTATTTTATACACTAATAAAAAAAAAAGAATACATTTTATACAAAGTAATAAATTGGTGTAATTTATAAGAATTTTTTCTTGAATTAAATTGATATAATTAATGATCATAAAAATAAACTTACACTTTGTAATTAATCGTTCAGAGTAATCGTAAGTAATTCATCTGTTAAACGAAATGCAACTATTTAAAAACTGTTATTATAAAGTCTAAAATTAATTATAATGATAATAATAATAATAATAATAATAATAATAATAATAATATAAAGGATAGAAAATCTAGATATAAATGAAAAATTGGAGGTATGCGCATTTTTCCATATCTTTATAGATTATGAAAAGCACCTTTCGTTAAGATTTACTTCTAAAATAATCAAATAAAGTACTTTTAAGAAAAACTGATTTAGAATCAATTTACAAATCAATCTTTAATAATATTAAAATAAAATCGAATATTCATTTAAATAAGAAACATGTCCTCCAAAATTCATGTGAATGTGTTCACTTATTTTTTGAAATTTATATGCAGAAACTGTAATTAATATAACAGTTTTCTGCTTTATAATGGAACGAACGTTGCTTAGTAATGTAAATAATTATTATTTAAACGGTTATTTTAGCATACTAAGGGTTCACATTTTTTTTTTTTTTTTTTAGGTTAGCATTTAGTTTTTAAATACATAATGATATTTAAACTTTAAATATAAGCAGTACGATATATATATATATATATAATTTGAATAATTTAATTCCTTTAAAATACTCAGCAAATGAAAGGTAGATGAAAATACTAACATATGAAATTTTAAATGAGATGTATTTCGAATAATATTATTGTCAATATAATATTTAATTTAAGTACACTGAGTAGTAAAAACATGTTAAAGTACTTGCGCAGAAGAGAAATGACACACATAACACATAAGCATAACTATGAGATAATTTACATAATCCATTAATCCAAAAGAAATATTCATCAAAAAATATAAATGGAAAGAGATAAATTAACCAAAAGGATCTGTTAAAAGAAAAGATAATTCATGAAATGAAAAATAGAATTTTAAATGCTGAAAACCAGAAATGATCACCAATCAGGAAACTTGCATCTCTGTCTGCATTATGCAAGATTTCGGATTGCTGTATAGCTAATTCAAGCAATATACAACGAAAAGTCTCTATCTTGCAACAAAACAAAGTAAAAAAGGGAATTAGATTAAACAGTAACACAACCAAAATTGAAAAATGGAATAAGTATTTTTAATAAGTTCACATGCAACCGATTCCAAACAGCGATAGTAGAAATAAACAGGTTGCCAAAACGAACCTTAGTGAAAAGAAAAGATTAAAAGTAAAGAAACGATTAACCGATCTAGTTGCTTCTGAAATGAAATGAATGCATTAAGGTTATAAATCTTTAAAATTAAAAAGCTAAAAACACAATTAAAAAGATTATATATAACAGGGTTATTTAATTTAAACGTTAATCTTTTCTATTTTCAGTTTAGATTTAACGTTCAACGTAACGTGAGCTAGCGCCATCTTACGTGGAAAAAGTGATTTACTATTAAGTAATTATAGAAAATGAACGATTTGACTTCCAATTTTTACTTTAGTTTAATTTTTATTCTTAAGCAATCTCATCAAAAGGCCAACAAGTAATGATTAAGACGCTATGATTATGTTTATTGGTGAATTATTATTTTAATTTTAATTATTATTATGTATTTTTTATGTATTTATTTGTTTATTTGTTTATTTATTTATTTTTTTCAAATTTAGAATTGATTAGAATTAATGAAACCAGTAAATGTGATTAGGCATAGAATGAAATTTTATGTTTGAATAATTAAACAAATATAATGTATGAAGAGTTGAAACTTAAATAATATCAACCAGAAAAAGAGGATGCAACTTGAAATTGCAATAACACTATGCTTCTTCTTTTTTTAAATAATTAATTTCATCAACCCACTCAACCAACCAGCCATACAACACCACCCTTCCTCCCTAACCAATATATATATATATATATATATATATATACAAATATATAATATTTTAAGGAATTCCTAATTTAAGTTTCATGTTCGTAAATACATTAAAAAAAAATTACATACTAAACACAGAAAAATAAATAAATAAATAAATAAAATCAAGCCAAAAACAGTAAGAAAAGAATTGAAAAAAAATTTAATGTATGCACTATTTCATCTACGTGCAATGCACACATAATATAATTTCTCGTTTAGTTTCTAATCAATTTCTTTTTAAAAGATTACATTTAAGGAAAATTAAAATAATGTCCTTTAATGAAAAATGGTATCAGTAAATTGAAAAAAAAAAAAAAAAATGTATTAAAAAACGTAAAAAATAGATTGGATAATAAACCAACATGACATTATGATTTGTAATTGCATAACCATTAGTTTAAAGAAACACAAAAGAAAGCGAAAAAAAAGTGTCATTTCTTAAACCTTGGTGAACAATTATTTCTAAATTAACATTTTTCAATGATATTGTTAATGCTCGTATTATAAGTATATCAGTAGAAAATGTTAAAATAAATCCAACTGCTAAAAAGCTTGTATTTACTTTAAAAAATAGTAAATAATTAAATAAAATTTGGTAGCAAAAACGTCCAAGAAAGAAATAATTTATAGATTCAATTCACTTTGTGTATTTTACGCAAATTTAGAAATTTGTTTTTATAAGCTTTACAAATCCTCTACATTTGTATGCATGTATCGTAAAGGGAGTTTTTTTTTTTTTTTTTTTGGTAAACGAAAAGATAATAATTAAACTTTTCGTCGATAGATAGCGTTGTAAAATTGAGCAAAATGCCCACTTCCATTAAAATCTATATTTGTATGCAAATGGACACAGGCATATAAATCCCATTCTTTGTGTACAACATCACTCCAAATTATTGTTTCAAAAAGAGTTAGAACACCACTAACTACAACTTCAGTCGGTGGTTGTTAGATATGAAAACAGTAACGCCTTCACCAGTAACGCTTTAACCGCAAGTCAGCATCGCAATAAAACTACATGAAATATAAGAAATAATATATGTTAACCATAAAACAGTGTAATTTATAAGATTCTGATTTGCTTAATTCTCGTTACGCGTGAGTGCAACGCCATCTATCGACGAAAAATTTAACTATTTCTTTCTTCATCCCCCCCCCCTAAAAAAAATACACCTTCACGCGAATAATCTTTTCGAAAACTCCTTTTTATTCTATGAATTCCTTCAATATTTATGAATTTTTAAAATATCTACATTCTTATGGGAAAGCTGGTATATAGATAATCCTACCACTAGTTCTATCCACTAAAATATAATAACCTGTATTTCTTTATTCTTTTAAAAATGACATATATATATATATAGTGTGTCAGCACTAAAAAAAAAAAAAAAAAAAAAAAAAAAAAAAAAGGAGAACAGTATTTGTTAAACATTTACATAATTAAGATGGCCTCTAGAAAAAAAGAAAATATAATTGCAGTAATTGCTTTAGACAAGTGTGGCAAGAAACCGAAGGAGGTTTTTAACTTGTTAAAACCGCTGAAAATTCCATCGAAGTTCACCCAGCAAGCTACTAAGAGGTATAATGAAGCGTCCTTTACCGACGACAGGCCACAAATTTGTTGTCCTTGTACGGGCAGAACGCGAATAGCTGTTAAAGCCGTCAATGGAAAGGATCCGCAGAAATCCGCTACGTAAGGAAGAAATCATGGCTCGTGAGCGCCACCTACAGCGCCACCTGGTGGGAAACAGTGGAGTTAGCGTTCCTATCTCGGAAACAGTTCAAGACAGGGGAAAAAAGTGAATTATAAAATTGCAGAGCATCATCGATTTAGTACGAAAAGATAGTTTAGACGTTAATGCTGAAAACAGAACGCTTAAAACGTGCATTTGTTTGTTCACAATCTCCTGTTTTGTGCACACTTGAACGACTTTGCATATGTTGTAGCGTAGCGGGTGACATTTATGCTATGTAAAATTCAGAGTATGATTATTGTAAGCGGTCACATCGATTAACGCATAGACGTTTTAAACCGACTTCATAAAGGAAGAGGTTCTCAATACAAACCATGTTTCTCATTGTTGTTGCTGTTGAAATTTGTTAGCTTATAACTTCGTAAGATATGATTTAATTTTATTACTTTTTTTTTGTCGTAATGATCTTGGCCTAAAATAGGTTTCATCATGATTTCTTTAAGATATAAACAATTTACAGGATACTCACAAGAGTCTGTTCACTCTAACTGCTGAACGCATGCAGCTACACTGGTAAAAGCAGTATGTAAGTATCGATGTTGAAACTTCTGTCTGTCAGCTGCAATGCATATTTTGCTCTTTGTTTGAACTTTACGCTGCCCAATTTCCAGCGCAGCGGGTGACTCATATTCACTGTAAAGTTCAATATATATGTCTAACAGAATTTTTGGTTACGAATACAGCGTACCGTACAACGTATCTTTGCATTTCTAAAGGCTTTTTAATTTAATGTATGTTCATTCAATAGATAGTTTTTTGCTCATATCCGATAAAGGCAAGAAAAGTGACACAACTTAAAAATAACTTGACTAGGATAAAACTGGTACAACTGTCTCTCGAGTGTATAACTTTCTAGATGGAGACGTAACGTTTTTGTTCACATTGGGTGCATTTCATGTATTTTTCAGTGACATAAACAATTTTTTTGAGTTATGTCACTTTTCTTGGAAGTTGTGATTCCTGAAACTGCCGCCGAACGTCTTCTGATGTTCTGCTATATGAATAAGTTTTCGCTGAAAAGAGAAAAATAAAACCTTTTTGTAAAAAATAGAACCGACTCCAAAAAGCAACCACTTTTCAGACAATTGAAAAAAAGAAAAAAAAAAAAAAAATGGTATGAAATGAAACTCTAAATTGCGCCTATAAGTATAAAATAATTTCCTTCGCCAAGCAACCTATAATACTGCAATTAATCATAACTTTTGAAGTCGGCATAAAATTGAATAAAAATTCATACTTTTATTCAATACAAAAATAAAATCCTATTCAAAATACACATCTCACATTGTCACATACAAAACGCAGCCGAAAACTACTTTGATTCAAGAAAACAAATAAGATTTGTTAAGCAGCAAATGTTGGGAAAGATGCTGGTATCTGATGTCCTTGCTGAAAGAAAAATCGCAAAATCATCTGGCAAATATATTTAATTTCTTTGGGATATCATGATTATTTTGATAAGTAATCAAGAATATGAAGCAATACTTCGTACAATATATATTATGAAAATATACATCTTGCGTGTATGTTTTTGCATTACGTTTTGATCGCCAAAACCAAAAGCCACCAAAGATGATAGTTATCAAAGTTATACCAAATTTGTAAAGGAAACTCTAACTTATTAAAAACTTAAATATCACATTGTGAAGAATGTTCACTATTCTATGTAGATGCTACTAATGGACCAATTGTATACAGTGATAAAATAATAAAGGAAACATGAAAATGGATCATTCGAGATTGACATTTTTTGCTACCGATCTAAAAACAAACCTTTAAGACCTAATTAAATTTTATTTAATTTTGCGCCGACTTCAAATTTATGATTAATTGTAGTGTTATAGGTTGTTTGGCGAAGGAAATTATTTTATACTTTTAGGTTTTTACAGTTTCATTTCATACTTTATTTATTTATTTATATATATATATTTAATGTTTGAATAGAAGTTGCTTTTTGGAGTCGGTTCTATTTTTTTACAAAATGTTTTATTAAATATACAATATTTCTATTAACGTTTACAAGTTAATGGTATTAAATATTTACAATAGGAAGAAAAAACTATATAGATTAAAATAAATAGATTTAATTTTAATTTATGATAATATTTTTTTTTTTTAATTCTATTTGTAAAATAAACATTTAAAAGAGTTTTCTCTTCTCTTCTTTTTTTTTTCTTTTAAATATAATTCTGAAAATTTAGATTTTATAAAGAAGCATGATAAAATAATAATTTATATATATATATATATATATATATATACATATAACTTCTAAAAAGGATATTTAAAAAAATCAATAGAAAATAACATATTACTAAAATTTAATAAATTTGAAATTTGTTTTTTATTCAATAGATAATTATTTTGTTAAATACATCACATATAACGCCAAAAAAAAAAAAAAAAAAACTTCTTATTATGTTTAGATTAAGATTTAAAGCTTTAAGTGCAGAGGAGTAATTTTGTTTCATTTGAAATCATTCTCGTGCATGCGTGAAAACGTAAATATGAAACGCTATAATTTTACAACGTGCATCGTTTCATTGAGCTAATGATTCTATTAAATAACCACAAAGTTGTAATTATTAGAGAGCGAGTGTTTATATTTTAACCTTCTTATTCTAAAGCAGAATAATTATTTCAAATATTTTAATTATTCATTCCATGTATTGTAACAACTTTTCAGCCATTCTTTTAATTAGCTCAATTTTATATATTATTGAATTGATAATTTCAAGTATGTATTATTAATGCGCTAACATTTGATTACACAGAAGTTATAATTTTGAGTAGAATCTAGAATAAATAAATACGTATGTGCAAGATAATTATGAATGAAAACATTGGAATAAGTTTTTAGTTTTACATCTAATTTAGCTTTTAAAACTTAATTACACCTTAATGAAGAAGTTTTAGAGAAATGAGTAAATGTAAAGTGGTGTTTTTAAACAATGGAAGAAGAAATTATTTTAGATAAAAGGTGATGATATAACTATCTTTATTACTTCACCCATCCCCCCCTCACAAAAAAATAAATATAAAATAAAATAAAATAAAAATTACTTTCAAATAAATTTAAATTTATTTTTAAGATTTTTTGAATTTTTATGAAGTACCTTTGGTAGAAAGTTATTTTTATTTCATATTATTTAGAATTAGTTCGAAATATCTCTAATTTCATAGGGATAACATTAACAAAGAAACAATAAATGTATTTTTATTCATTCTTATATTTATACTAAAATGTGATTTGTTAACTTAAATTTTTGCTTGTGACATTAATATTGCATTTTGTGGTACTTGCTTGTGTGAACAAGGGATTATTAAAGTACGTCCAAATTTTTGTATAATTAATCAATACAAAAACCCTTAACGGGTTAAAAGTTTGTGACGCAGCACTGTACTTTATGGCTATAATAATTAGAAATACGGGTCTTAAAAATAATGATATCAAATTTTCAGTGACGCTTTGCTATTAATTAAAAATTACATAGATTTCTTATTTGAATTTGCTTTTTTCTTCTATTTATTTTTACAGTGTAAACGTTATTTTCAACATAAAATAATATATAACATTTACTCACCGATACCTTTTCATTCACATCTCTTATAATATTAAAATATGTGTTTTAAAAGAAATGATATGAAATTCCAGGAACGCAGTGAATTTACACTAAATGATTTGTTTTTAAATTCCACTGCAATTCTTTTGTTTTGCATATTAAAGTATATTTGGACATTGAAATATTGCTTTTAATTTTCTAATACGCAGTCAAATATGTCACTTTCGTTAAGTTTATATTATGTACTGAAATGTATTTATTTCAATGAATTATTTTATCTTTTGCGTCCCGCCATCCAAAACTACAAGTAAAAATTTCGCTTTTTTTTTTTTTTTTTTTTTTTTTTTTTTGCAGCACACTATCTATTTGCATGCGTTTTCAATTAATTTGGATAAGATGTCACAAAATAAACATTTCCATAAATTTTACTTGCAGTTTTGGATAGCGTAAAAATAAATAGAAGAAAAAAGCAAATTCAAATAAGATCTATGTAATTTTTAATTAATAGCGAAGCGTCACTAAAAATTTTATATCATTATGTTTAAGACCCGTATTTCTAATTCTTATAGCCATAAAGTACAGTGCTACGAAACACAGTGCAGCGTCACAAACTTTTAACCCGTTAAGGGTGTTTTGTATTGATATCATTACTTTTTAGAGGTTAATGATTAAAATATAAAATTAAAGGAGAATGACAATGAGTTTATAACCCTGTATAAAAAGTGCAGTTTCATAGGTCACACCATATTACATTTTACCTCGAGCAAAATAACAAACTAAATGAAGATTTAAAATTTTATGGAAAGTGATAAATAAAAAAACTTTAAGAAAGAATATTTCTTGTGTGATGGAAACACGCAACATTACAAAGGCATAATATAGTATATTTTAAAAATGACAAACAATTTCTACAAATACGAAAAAAAGAGAGAGAGATTTATTTTATTTTATTCAATATTCAATTTCTTTGCTTCAGCTGTTCATCTATTTCTTAAATAGTTCAACAGAAAATTTAAAATAAATGTTGAAAAAATAATTTGTGTACGGAAGTTTTTGTAAAAAAGTGTTACGAATAATTTTCTAAAGAGCTCTATTCACCATATAGATTTTGGTTAGATAAGAAAAAGTAAACACAAGTTTATAAATGGACAATCGAATGAACAAAATATTAATATTTTGTTATTTTTTAATTGGAGATGTATAAAGTAAAAAGTTGTAAGGATTTGACAGTAATTAATACGGTAGAAGCCCGTATTTAAACGAGTTTCGATAAAAAAAAAAAAAAAAAAGAGGATACGGCTAGGTCAAAGAGTGCGGGATGGGATCGA
Organism: Salticus scenicus; assembly: GCA_963930645.1. Classification (NCBI taxonomy): domain Eukaryota; kingdom Metazoa; phylum Arthropoda; class Arachnida; order Araneae; family Salticidae; genus Salticus; species Salticus scenicus. The sequence continues at coordinate 233,094,881 of OZ005649.1, forward strand.
ATCCGGCACTTCTAATCCACTAGCTTTGAGCGCAGAACCGCTCGGCCGCTGGTGGGGCATTTTTAAGGAATTATAAATAATTTTTTTTTCTCAAAGTCCCATCTTTCTCCCCAAATCTATCGGAAACACCGCAGAATTTGTGAAAATTATAAAAAACGTGCAAATTAAATATGAGTCTGTAAGTAAGAACTTTAAATGAGCTCTTAATCCCTCTAATTCCCCTCCTATTTGAAATTATTTGAAATTGTACTGTTTGCTTTCTACGATTCCCCCTATCGCAATACAGCTTCAATTTCTTTTCCTTTCTTTTCTTTTCTTTTTTTTTTTTTTTTTTTTTTTAAGAAATTGTTCATAGAAGACATTTCCAACAAACTAAAAAGAAGAACTACATTTGTTTAAAATTACAAAGATGCGTCTTTTGCTGCCCCTGTTTTCGAAATTTCAAAAAAATTTCCGTCCTTTTTTTTTTTTTTTTTTTTTTTTTTTTTTTAGGTTTTTAACGAATAATTATAGAGAAAAACATTTTTTGTTAAAATGTTGTTTTGAAAAGGTCTTATCAAACAAACAGAAGATTACCCCCTCTCCCCAATTTTCACATTTACAAAATTAAAATTTGCCCATGTCTGACTCCTTGTGCCCCCTTCCCCCACCATACACATTTGTTTTCTTCTTAACTAAACAAAATCCCGTAAAATTTGTCTAAGACGTGTTTTACAGTTTTTAGAAATTCCGAAAATTACTGGATATAGGAAAACAAATAGAATCTTGAAAAACAGTGTCGAATACGAATTGTATTTGACGCTGTTTTTCAAGATTTTGTATGAACTTCGGAAACACACTATTCTAAAATCGTTTAAATTAAATTAATGAAAAAATGAACAACTTGATTAGATTTTTACATAATACAAAATGAATTTAAAACAGTTTGATTTAAAGTTGTTTTCCTAAAAGAATTTGCGATTTTTATAATCTAATGCAAACACAAGTTCTTGTAACAATCTTTGTGTTATCAGTAATTTTAATCAAGGCAAAAATCATTTACTTTAGTATAAGTAATAATCGTTATTGTTGTTGGTTTGGTTATCAATCATTGTTAATGTTGGTCGACTTTTCAGTTTTTAAACTGATTAATTGATTAGTTTTGCAAAGTGAAAACAATTACTTATTGTAATTTTACTTAATTTTTTGTGTTTTAGTTAAAAGATTAAAATTACCTCAATTTACAGTCAGCAGTTTACCTCTTAACACTTTTAATGTTTTATGGATATTGTGTAGGAAGGCTATATTAAAAAGAAAAAAAAGTGATAGTTAAAGAATAAATAAATAAATAAATAAATAAGTAAATAAATAAATAATAATAATAATAATAAAACCTCCTTTGTAATGGAAATAAACATCCTTGAATCCCATTTGAACCTCAATGTCATTTAAGAGTTTGAATAATATAATTCACAAAAAAAATTTTCCTGAAAATGTTATGACATATTTTTTAGAGTTGTGTATACGAAATTTGCAATATATTATTAATTTCTAATTTAAAGGTTGCAGATGCATGGTAATTTCATTTTATACCAATATTATATGTAAGAAATAAGTTTATGCAAGTTAAGGAATTTTTTTTTTTTTTTTGCCTTCTTCTTCTAGAGTAGCTAGAGGCATGATTATAACAATAAATTGTTATATTCATGCCCCCTCCCTACTGTTAAATTTAAGAAAGAAAGAAAGAAACAATTATTATTCTTTAGGTATAGATTTGATTTAAAAGAAAAAAAAATAAAAATAAAAATAGAAAAATCTTTAAAATGTGAAACTTTTATACTGGTAAATATTTAAGTAGTATAATTTTTTAATAGAAATTTAATGAACAGAATAATTTATAAAATAACAGACCATATACTTCTTAATTATTTTACCAGTATGTTTTGCAGAAATATATAATTGGTAAAATTAAGTATTATAATGCGAAGAAAAAAAATAATTAATTAATATTTTTAGAAATATATTATGGGTTTAAATTGAAGTCAAATAAAGAGGTATTTTGCTTTATTTTATTTTAATACTTATTTTAGTAATTTTAATTCTGTTTTCAGAGTTTTTCCAATGCATTTTAAGTGTTTGGCAACCGAGTTCTTCTTCTTCTTTTTTTTTTTTTTTTTTTTTGTTTCCCAATTTTATTATAATATTATTTATAAAAGTAAAATAAATAAATAACAGAAAACATGAAATTTTAGATTTGGATTTGATATATTATAATTATTATAATCTTTGTAAAATATTTCATTTACATACTATATTATAGGAATTTAACTTTATGAGAATTCTTTAATGTATTTAAAATGTTTTACAGCTTAATATTTGTAATATGTATATATTACAAAATTAAAAGAAATGCTAGAAATACTAGAAATTTAATGAGCAAATTAATCAATTTATTATTATTATTATTATTATTATTATTACTATTGTTTCAGGAATTTTTCTATTCATAATTTAAGTGATTTATCAATTAGTTAAAAAAAAAAAAAAAAAAAATGATATATTTGGGTATGATTATGATATTATCTATCATTTTTATGAAAGTAAAGAAAAAAGTTTTTGCTGTTGCAACCACTTTTTAAAATAAAACCAATTTTGAAAGTTAACAACGTATCAACTTGAAAACAATGTGAATTGAATGAATATTTTTGATAAAAAAATATTATATAAAATACAAATACCTAAATAAATAACTCACTTAATATATATATATATTAAAGTAAGAAAAATATATTTATTTTTGTATTAAGTTTATTTTTTACACTAACTGCCGATAGATGGAGCCAAATTACCTATCTGAGATTGAATATTTGAAATGGAAGCAAAGTCTTTGTGCATCCGCGAACATTCCGAACCGGATTACATTCTTTTCTTTTGAGCGATGCGAAAGAAAAGAGTGTAATCCGCGAGGTCATCTAGTTTCATTCTTAAAGTGAAATATATAAAAAACAAGAGTTTTTTTGGGATAAAGGGGGCACGCCATTATTCTCAGACAAAAGAAATTAATATCATATAACAATTTCATGAAATTTGTCCGAGCTGCTTTCGAGAAAAAAAAGTTACACAATTACCATTTTTCCTTTCAAAACTTCAATTGCAATTCCAGATCTCAAAATATATAGAATGTGGAAGTGTGAAACTTTCAGGATAGCATCAGGCAGAAGATAAAAGATTATTCTGAAAACATTAGATCAGACTATTTCCAATTTGCTGAGATATTAAGTGTCGGCGTTTCCAAATTCCTTTCATGTTAAATTAGCTGTATATATAGTGTCGCAGGTAAGCTTCGTTTGAGCTTTGCTGCGTCACGGAGACACGGCCGTGTCTCATGATACGTATGTCTTCGAAAATTACCTTATCCATTATAAATTATTATATACGTATTTAAAAAAACAAAAACAATTTTAAATATTTTGATATACAGTGTTTCCCAGAACTGCACTGTTAAATTAAACCGTTGTTTTAGCAATGATTCTACACGATTTAACTATACCTTTTTATTTAACATAAAATGTAGTATTTATTGATTTATATATTTTTTATTTATATTGATAATTTTTATTTATATTGATTTATGTTATTATATATATACATATATATTACATAACATAAAAGATTTTTTCTAGATCATTTATTTCAAAGCGTGAACACTTTTCATACCTGCCTAAATATATTTAATGCAATTCAAGTTTGTTACGTCATATTTTGTTGCATGTTTACATTAAAGTTCTGCATGTTTCTATATATATATATATATATATATATATATAATAGTTAAGGGAGGAATTTTAAAAAGTAAATATAAATATATAATAATGACTATAAAACCTGAATTTAGATTTAACATAAGTAAAAGACTTGAAAAGATGGACAAAGTATAAGTAATGAAACTGTAAATCGCCCCCCCCCCCCCTAAAAATGCGTATATACATATATATATATGTGTGTGTGTGTGTGTGTGTGTGTGTGTGTTTGTGTGTACCATTCTACACATGGCAGAAGCAGATAATAATGATTTGTTATTTTGTCATAATTTTTATAAAAACAAAAATATGATAATTAATATTTTTTCTTTTTTTCTTTTTTTAACCACGTATATCATTTGAAATAAATATAAAACCAATTTAGAGTGTTTTAAAATGGTTCTTTTATTTCTAAATTTTATTTTATTTTATTTTTTATTACTTAGAAAAATTTGAATACACTCGTTTATCTTTATGAACAGTATTTGTCTTTAATTCGTTGTGCTTAAAGATTCTTTCATTTTTTTTATTTTAATCTATATGGAATTTTTAAATGAAATGCTGTTATATACAATTTTTGTTTCTTCTTGAAAAAAAGAAATATTAAAGCAAGATAATAAAAAAACATGTTTTATATTCAGAAGAAATTTTATTTACGAGAGTCACGGTTTTTAGTTACATCTTTACTAATATATATATATATATATATATATATATATATATATATATATATATATATTTATTTATTTATTTCGTATGATTCTGAACAAAAGACTTAAATTGGATATTTATAAATCCTAGAACATTTTCAACTACATTTTTACATGATGTCATGTCGTAATAGGTGATCAATGTTTTCGAATCCTTACTTTAAAAAGACATACTTCTAAATACATAAAAAAAAAAAAAAAGTTTTAAATATTTCTATTGTAAAAATAAATAAATAAAGTAAAATTAAATATAAAACCCTAATCTCTCTTGCACTCCAGGTTTTAATTTATTCTTGCCTTGGCTTATACGCTGAAAACTATTCCGCATAAAATAATAATTGTAATAATAATAAATTAAAACATGGCATTTGTCAGCTTTGTTCAGAAATGTTTGATAAACGTGATGGAATAGCCACTTAAAGTGTTAAGAAATATTTTAAATCATTATTTTAGGTAATGTGTACTGTTGAAGTAAAACAAAACATTTCAGTTACAAAACTTCTTTGGATATTTTTATTGCATATGTAGTTAGAGTATATTTTAAGGGTTTTTTTTTTTTTTTTTTTTTTTTTTTAAAGTTCACCAATCCCGAAAAGTGTATGAAATAATTATGGAAACTTTCGTAGAACGTAGGCAATAATATTTTACTTTTGAATTATAGGAAACTTTTTTTTTTATTTTAATGAAGTCGATAGCCTTCTTAAAAATAAAAAAAAGAAGAAGAAGAAGAAGAAAAGAAGAAACTTTCAATCAGCTTTCAGAAAAAAAAAAAAAAAAAAGAGTGGATGCAGATACAAACTTATTTTTGTGTGTGTGTGTGTGTGTGCGAACTAGTGTGATATTAATCTGTTCACTAAGGGTATTATTTTGCTTTACTTTAAAATAGAAATTTACTTTTATTGCAGATTTTATTTATTTTTTTTTTTAATTCAAAAGTGCTGTATCATTACGCGCAGGGTATATTTCTCAATTAAAATTTCCTTTATCCTTACATTTTTTACATGAAATGAAACAAAACATTCAAATTAAGAATATGAGCTAAAAAGTTTTAATTATTTTAATAATATGGAGTATAATTAATTAACTAAATACGAAATATGAAATTACCATTAAATTTTTTTTATTTCACAATTATATATTTTTTTCTATTGAACAGAATTCCTACTTAAGCTGATTTCTTTAGAAATCGACCTATTGCAATCACTTCGTTTTTCTATCTATCTATCTATTTATATTGAAAATTTTGTCATCATGATAACTCCAAAAATAAAACTCAAAATTTAACCAAATTGGGACAGCGAACTCATCTTATAAATATCTTGGATGAGTTTGTTAACTAAGTTGATCCGCTTCTTTATTTTCAAGTGGCGACCACTTTAAACTTTCAAACCCACACCATAAAAAGCGTATTTACGGCGGGATTTGCTTGAATTTTGATGTAAATATAGACCACATAAGAGTCTCATCCAAGTTTATTAATGAACTTTATCCGCCATTTTTAGCAAAGTGACGGATATATTAAATTAAGCGGAGTGACTTGAAATCAGGCTACCACTTGAAAATTTAACTTTACGATAACTTCCGAAATAATACTCTAAATCGCACCAAATTTGCAAAGCGAACTTATATTATAAATTATAAATATCATGGATGAGATTGTTAACCAAGTTGCTCCTCCATTTAGTTTTCAAGGGGAGACACTTGAAAATTTCAATTTCACATTGTAAAAAGCATTTTCGGAATTTGCTTGAATTTTGATGTATACATAGAAAATAGACGGTATCGGGGTCTCAGCCAAGTTTATTAATAAAGAATATTGCGCCATTTTCAACAAAGTAGCGGATATCTGAAACTAAGTGGAGCCACTTGCAATCAGGCTACCACTTGAAATTTATAATCCCGATAACTGCCGAAATAATACTCCAAATAGGACCGAATTTGGACAGCGACTTTATCTTATAAATATCTTGAAAGCGTTTGTTAAGCAAGTTGCTCCGCCATTTAGTTTGCAAATAGAGACCACTTGAAAATTTCAAATTCACATTGTAAAAAGCGTATTTAAGACTGGATTTGTTTGAATTTTGGTATATACATAGACCATATAATGGCTTCAACCAAGTATATTAATGAAATTTATCCGCCATTTTTAACAAAGTGCGGATGTTATAAACTAAGCGGGACGACTTGAAATCAGGCTACCACTTGAAAATTCCTAAACATGATAACTTTTTAACTTCTGATTCAGTTCGAACCAAAGTTGGGCAATGAAATTTTCATATAAATAATGCTTAACCAATTCAAACCAAAGTTGAAAAAAAGATTTATCATTCAGATATCTATGATTTCGGTGCGAAAGTTTTTCCAGAATTTTGTTTCCAAGTTGATGCCACTTGAACGCTGCCACTTGAGAAATTGTTATCGCGATAACTTTTGAAATACTGAATTATTTTGAAACAAAATTGGACAGTGGACTTATCTTACAAATATTTTGGATTAGCTCACTGAGCAGCTTGCTCTGCCATTTTGAACCACGTGGCGTTAATTTAATTTTTCAACGCTATAACTTTTGAAATTTTGAATAAATTCGATCTAATTTTGTACAGCAGATTTGCGTCTCACAAATGCATTTGATATTTTGTTTGCCAACCGCCATCTTTTTGTCAAGTGCCGGCCACTTGAAAATTTCAAATTCACATAAAGAGGTATTTATGAACCAATTTGCTTAAAACTCCATATACTGATGTGGTGTATATAGCCCACATCAATATTTCTACCAAGTACTTTAATAATATGTAGCTGTCATTTTGTTTCAAAATGGCGGATATTTTATAAGAAAAAAGAAATTAACCACCCTTCCGAATGGTACGGAATGACTTTTTTTTTAGTTCATTTTATTAATTATGCTAAAAGTATGGTTGAGAAAATTTTTAAACTCATATCTCAAATACTTTTCGAGGTATCATGCATGCAGTGAGAAAGCTCCCTTGAGTTTTTTTTTTTTTTTTTTTTTTTCAATAATCTGCAAAATTAAAATATTTTTTTTTTTTTTTAAATAAACCAAAATAATATTTTTAATCAATAAAGTAATGTCATACTAGTTGACACCAAAAAAAGTTTTGTTTATGCATGTATTCATATTTTTAAAAAAAATTCTGGAAGTTGATTCTTCATGGGAAATTATCTTCATTTCCCATTATTAAAAGTAGTCTGTCCTTTTAAATCAGTTACATTTTAAGTAAAGATGATTTTTTTTTTTTTTTTTTTTTTTTTTTTTTTTGAAATTGGAAATGAGGAAATGATATATTGTATTATATACTATACTTCTAATACTATACAACATTTTTAATGTACAGCTAGGTTTAAATGGCACTGAGAATAGTAAAGAGGCAATTTTTTACAGTGCAGTTCTTTGGAAGATGCGTTTTTGTGCAATATGAGTTAATCATACACATAGAAAACAAATATTTTATGTGGTTATTATAAATATATTATTATTATTATCACTATTATTATTATTATTATTACTTGTAGAATCTTGTTTATTGTAATTTTGCAATAATCGGAAAAATCGTAAAATTAAAAACTATTTGATTATTAATGCATCTGAAGAGAAAAATTGCAGTGCTGAATTCATTTTTTAAATGGAATATCTAAAAAAACACTTTTTATTTATTTGTAAATGAAAATTTTTGTTTGCTATCATTAGCAACATTGACATACATACCAATAACAACATTGATAGTTTTTATCTGTGTGAGTGTATGGGTGTGCGAGGTCTCTGAACATAGAGTTATAAAACTTCAAGAAGCATAGTTTACAAGAGAAGTATGAACTTGAAGAAGTATACGAGAGAAGCCTGACATGGGAGACACGCAGAAGTATGTAAAATCGATATTTATAGATTTAGGAGTTTTAAATAATTGATTTTTTGTTTCTTTATCCAGTGATTTTTGTGATTTTATTTTATTTAATTTATTTATTTTTTCATTACATTTTATTTGAATTGTGTGCTTTTTCATTCCAGTCAACTGTGTTCCTTAGCCAAGGTGTTGTATTATTATTTTCGACTATTTCATAGTAAATCACGTGATTAAACTAGTTTTCAAATACTCGTCACGTTAATATAGAATTACTACTTCGATTTCTTTTAATGCTGGCACGTTTCGATTTTATTTGAATCCGGAATTTCCTTAGCTTCATGATTTATTCGTAAGCAAAGTAATGAAAATATTTTTTTTTTCGTTTTTAATTTAATAAAATGTGATATTTTATTTTAATTGATACTACTTAAAAACAATTAATTTTCTGTACTGAACTGAAACTTCTATCAGAACTTAAACTTCTATCAGTTTTCTGAAACTTCTATCAGAATCATTTTATAATGGAATTCAAACTATAAAGCAGCAATTATCATGGATTTTGATACATGTTTTACAGATTTGAAATTTTGAAATTTCGTTTCCTCAGTTTGCATTTCTTCACGAACTCATGATATTCAAAATGCTGAAACGTCTACAGATATTTAAGAAAATACTTATATTTCTTTTGAATATTTAATTGAACCTACAAGAGTTTTAGGGAGGCATTTTTCAATACCTCTAAAAGGTTTTTTTCTTTTAGAGGTTAATAAAAATATAAATATAAAAAAGTATGTTTTCTTTCCAAAAGTTTATCTAGACATGCGATTTTTAAATTTTTTTCTCGAAAATTAAATAATAAATTTCAAAATCCAAAATCTATGCCTAATTATTTTAAGTAGTTTCCATTAAACATCCAATATATTCTAGTACTTTGAAGACCATGAATTCATGAAAAAAATGCAGATAGAGAATTCTTAATTTAAACATTTCAAATCTTTACAAAATATATCAAAATCTATAATAATTGGTGCCTGAATACATGCCTTATTACAGAAATTTAATGTAATTCAATTTACAATTACTAAATGGAAATGCAAGTTTTTATAATAATCCTAATTCATTGGTGCCATAAGTGCCAAGTCACTTTAAAGTTAAATAAAATATAAAATAAATAAATTTAAAAATGTTATAACATAATCACTAATTAATGATTATACACTGCCTACCAATAAGTATTTGGACAGTTTCAAATTTAGACATTTTGTCAACTATCTAGAAAAGTTCTTTTGGAAATATCTTGAAACTTTTGTAGCCTAAAGAACACCTTACACCTCATATATTTCAGTAAAAGTTTTGACAGAGATAGGAGAACGATACCAAATCAAAATATTTGGGATCACCCTGTAAAAAGTAATGCTTGAAATGCATTTTGGCTGTAGCACGTGATTAAAATGAATTTTCTCATTACCCGTATTTTCTCATTATCATAAAAGGCTACTACATGTATTCATGGAGATATAACAAGTTTTTAAAACATTGAAAAAAAAAAAAAAATGCCACTTTTTTAATTATAACACATAGGGTGTTAGACCCAGAGCAAGGTCATTTTCAGAAAATTTCGCATACTTTATTAGATACAGAATATCGCAATCAGAATGCAAAAATGTTAAATATCTAACGAAATATGATCATTTTTACAAAATAATTTTTATCTACGCATGCGCTAGCTTTTAAAAAGTTTCATTTGCATAATTTAATAGCTACATGTATTAAGTAACGTAAATGAACATTCAAAACAAATATCGTGTAAATTTAAAGAGTTGCGAGAGACAGGATGAACAGAATTTCAAAAGTCCTTAAAAAGAAAAAAAAGATGATGATGATAAGGGTTTTTAGCAATATTTTTTTTTAAACCAGCAAACACACTGCGTTCAATTGGGCATTGACTGAATAGAAATAAAAATGTGAGTAAACTCCTCATATAATTCAGCTTCTATTATGTTTATCCTATCTCTCATAACTCTTTAAATTTACACGATATTTGTTTGAAGTTTTCATATAAGTTGCTCAACACATTTTGCTATTAAGTCATGCAAATGAAATTTTTTAAAACCTAGCGTATGCGTAGATAAAAATTTCTTAGTAAGCATGCTGATATTTCGTAAGATTATTTAATATTTTTGCATTCTGATTGAAGTATGCTCTGTCTAATGTAGTATGCCAAATTTTCTAAAAACGTCCATGCTCTGGGTTTGATACCCTACATGTTATAATAAAAATAAAAAAAAAATAGATTTTTTTTTCAATGTTTTAAAAAACCTTTATATCTCCATGAATATATGTGGTAGCCTCTAAAAAAAAAATTATACAGATAATGATAAAAATCGTCTTAATCAAATACTACAGCCAAAATGCATTTCAATCATTATTTTTATAGGGTGATCGAAAACATTTTGATTTTCTTTAATTTTTTACTTGTTTCATTTCCCTTTTGGGACACATTTTTTCCTGAAATATATGAGGTATAACGTGTTCTTTACGCTACCAAAGTTTCAAGCTGATTTCAAAAGATCTTTTCTATATATATATATGACAAAATGTCTAAATTCGAAAGTGCCCAAATATTTATTGGTAGGTTGTGTTTAATAATTATACTATTTGTTTAATCCTTGTTCCCAAATGATAAAACCAGAAATCATCTTTTAATTAATATTCAATTTAAAGTGCCGGTATAGGTAGACGGATCCGATATAGCGCGTATGATGTGGTCATTGTCGAACACAGCCACACCCGAAAAAGGTTTTTTTTTAGAGATTTCAGCATTTTCTTCAGTTTTTGTTTAGAGTGATACAAAAATGTACGATAAACAATTGTGATAAAAAATATTTAAGCCATCAAATAAAATAGCGATTCTTTCTCTTTTTTTTTCTTTCTTTCTTTTTTTTTTTTTTTTTAACTTAATTAAAGAGCAGCGAAGCAAACAATGTCTGCTGGTATATCATAACATTATTTTGCCTTTACAGGTTGATATTCAACATTAGTGTGACCAATTTCAAAACATCAGAATTTTTTATAGAATTAAGTTATTTACATGAAATTTTCAGTGTGGTTTTGTTTAGCATAGTACACTTTACATAAACGTTTAGGCTAAGCCAAAAGAGCTTTTTCGACCATTTTTGGAGGTCTTTTTCCAACTTCCTCTTTGATTGTTTTTTGAATTCATTGAAGTGTTCTTACTTTAAGTCTAATTAATTGTTCTTTTAAGTATCCGCATAAAAAATAATCGCAAGGAACATAGTCAGAGAATAATGGTAGCTATTTCTCAGGAAGAAGATTTTTTTTTTCTTTTTTTACAGCCATTTCATAGGTGATTTTGCAGTATGACTTGGTGCAGAATCTTGGAGAAAAACAAAGTTTCTTTGAAGGTAAAGACGTTTACTTTCTTTGATCATATGCTTCAAAACTTTATTCCCATAGTATTTAGCACCAATTTTAGCCTTTGGCTTCACAAAAAAATGGTTTTGTTAAGCCTAGAGAGGGCTTTTCCATCCAAACAATAACACCTGACGGCCAACTTGCCTTTTTCAAAGCAGTTGCGTCTTTGCGACGCTTTTCGCGTGAAATATATTATATCTTCGCTTTGCCAGTTGTGGATGACAGATAAAACAGTCATTCATCCGAAGTTATCCATATTTTAAATCTATCTTTGTGTAACATTAAATACAGAGGCCAAGAACGCTTTCTTCGATTTTCTACGGTTTTTGCAGATATTTGATGACAGACTGGTTTATTCACTTTTTTATAGCCAATTTGCTTTATCTGACGACAAATTGTCGATTGGGATACCTGTAGTTTCTCTGCTGAAGTTCTATGAGGCAAAGGATTTTCTACAGCGATGTCTTTTCCGCTTCTTTTTTTTTCTTTTTCACCAAGGACTTCCTTTCGTCCACATTTTTTCCCTAGGCCTTTTCATTGCCAGCCAAATTTTATTTCTTTTTGAAGTTTAGAATGTGATTCATTAGAAAAATATATTTTCTGATTTTAAAATGTTTTATTTATAGCAAAGTTTGAGCAACCATCCTCCAAAAGCTTTAAAATTTCGTTTTCGGTTTCAGGATCTAATTTCGAAGCCATAATTTACTCCCACTAACAAATATAGCTAGATTGGTAATTTAAACATCTCACCTCTAAAATAAAACTGGTGGTAGAAAGATTAAAATTTACCATAAATAGTTACATGCTTTTAAAATTGGTCACACTAATTTTGAATCAAACTGTATATAAACTTTTTCATGTTTTCATTTCAAAATTTTTGTTGCATAAATATATATATATAATTTAACTTAATTAAAATTTAAATTATTATACATACAAGCCTATTCAAATAATTAGATAATATGATTAAAATTAGGTTTAAGATTTTAAATCGTAAAATAAGTTATTTGCATTCAAGATCTGAACTTTGCTATAAAAATGTATCAATTTATTTTTTAAATAGAATAACAAACTTAGTTTGTACAATTTATATTGAAATAATTCATCCATTGTGTGTGTATATTTATATATATATATATATATATAACTAAATCTTAAAAAAAAAAAAAAAAATGCAAAAGCAATGTATGTCTAGAAAATATCTCTTGGAAGTGAAGTCCTTAAATTTAAAAGAAAGCATATGGGGGTTCTAATATGATATATGAACTGACATTAAAAAGAAAATTGACAACGGGATCGGGAAAATTCAATATATATACATATATAAACTTTTTTTTTTTTTTTTTTTTACCGAAATATATTTTTAAAGCGATATATTATTCAACAGATAACAAAGAAAGAATAGAAACAGCATGTGTAATGCTACAGACAATAAAAAATTTCATATCTTTCAGAAAAAAAAAAAACACTTAGTCTGTTTTGCATTTCAAAATAGCACTTCAAATGTCAAAATCATTTAAAGAAAACTGATGGTTTCTGCTACAAATGTAGCTTCAAAATTTTAAACTTTTGCATCTTATAATTTAAGAATGGAATTATTATTTTATATCACTTGTATACTTCAAAGTTCTGTTTTCAATTTTTTTAAAGAAGAAATTTTTAAGTTAATTATTATTTTTTTCTATAGCAGTAGCATTCTTTAGACAAAATATAATTAATAAAAGTATGTAATTAGTTAATTTCGATCATCTTTATATTTAATAATCCTTTAAATGATATAAAATATTTAAATTTGTAGTATATATATATATATATATATATATATATATATATATATATATATATATATATTTTTTTTTTACAAAATTTATATATTTAAAGGATATAACTTGTTTTATATAGGAAAAAAGAACTACATAGACTAATAAAAAAATAGATTTAATTTCAATTTATATATCTGTACTGATAAGTATAAAGGATTTAAGTCCATATTCTTGATTTTTCAGGAGACGAAAAATAAAGTTAAACTAATTAAAAACAAATCAGAAGAGTCGATTAGGAACAGGGGATTTCGTTGACTTATAGCGTTTATACCATTCAGTGATTGTCAACCTTCATTTAATAACGGGAAAATATTGAATTAAATATTTTATACCATACATGAATGGTAAATTTCTGACTTGAACCTTTTTTTACCAATGGCTTTTCTCAAAGACTAAATGACATAGACTTAAATCCTTTATAACAATTGATTGAGAATTTTTTTCTGAGTCTGACTATGTACTTAACTCAAAATCGACATTTTTGGACTTAAATTCTTTATACTTATCAGTACAGATATATATATATATATATATTTTCAATAATGAAAATTTTCTATTCAAAATTTAAATATTTATGATTGATATTTTTCTTATAATTCTAAAAATTAAAATTATATATATATATATATATATATATATATATATATCTGATAATTAAAGAAATATGTATAAAACATCTACAAAAAATATAACAAAAAATTAATTATAAAACTAATTAAAATAATCTTACATTTATTTACAAAATCTTATACAGAACAGATACTGTACTTTATTAAACACATCACACACAGCGCTAGAGAAATAAACTTTTAATTATATTTTAGACTAAGATTTAATGCTTGAAGTAGAAAGGAGTAACTTTGCTTTATGTGAAATCATTTTCTTATCATCATTCATGCACGTAAATTTAAGTAAGATGCGCTGCAATATTACAACGTACATCTTTTCATTAAAGTAAAGATTCTATTAAATAACCACAAGGCTGTAATCATTATAGAGCGAATGTTTACATTTTGACGTTCCCATTATAAAGTAGAATAATTATCTCAAATATTTTATTTATTCATAGCTTGTATTGCAACAAATATCAGTTATTTAATTGATTAGCTCAATTTTAAATGTTATTGACTTGAGATGTTAAAGTATGCATTATAAATATGCTAACCTTTGATTACACATAAGTTTTAATTTTAAACAGTATCTAGAATTAATATATGCATTTATGGTAGATAATTATGAATGAAATCATTAGAACGTGTTTCCAGCTTTACATCTAATTTTTTTATTTTTTTTATTTAACACAGATTAATCAGGAAGTTTTAGAGAAATGGATAACTGGAAAGCGGTGTTTTTGAACAATGGAAGAAGAAATTATTTTAGATAAAATATGAGGATGTAATTTACCTTTATTACGTTTATATCCTCTCCCGCCCCCCTTGAAGAAAAAAGTTAAATAAAATTATTTTTATTTTTTTTTTTATTTATTTATTTTTTTTTAAAGAACTTTTGAATGTTTAAAAGTATTTCTGGTATAAATTTATTTTTACACTATATTATATGTAATTCGTTAGAACTATCTAATGGGCATTAATCTAACTAAACGGTTGTTATTAAAAATACCAAAGTATTTCTTTTTTCTTTTTGAGTGAGAGGGGGGAATGTTATTAAATAAGAGACATTAGCCACAATAACCTGTTATTATAATTAATTACCAATAAAGTTTTTTTCAGTCTCATCAATTAGTCATACATTATTAATGAAAATCTCTAGAAAAACGCGTTGAAAATTATTATATTGAACTAATATCTTTGGTAATTATTAATATTAACATGCCAATGTGATAAATTTGCATAAATCATTCACTTTTACCGGCATATATATATATGTTTGCGCGCGTGTGTGTGTGTGTGTGTGCGTGTGTGTGTGTATGTATACCGTGTGTCCCATAAGTCTGCAGACCTTTTAAAAATTCATAATAATTGAAGGACCTGGTAGAACCAAACGCGGTCTGCGATAAAGTTATACTCAGGAAGGGTTTTCAACCTTCAATCAGCAAGTTTTCTCCACTAGGTAATAGAGGATGACCCTGAATCCATAGGAGGTTTACTCCATACCTGCCATCTTCAACAATTTTAATATTTTGGTTAAAATATTCTTCGGCAGCTATGTCCAATTCTTTCCTCGTTCTCTTATTCCCTGGATCTAAAATCCCTAAATTATCTGGTCTCCAAAGATCTGAAATCCGTGTATCGGTTACGTGAAGAGATAAAGCAACATTGGCACTATTGTTGGAACTAAATGCTTCAGTTTTATCCATCAGTGTCCAAAATAATTGTGTTTGAAAGTTTGGCTACCAAACCTTTCGAGAGTAATTTATTTTTCCCAATAAAATGTTTCTCGCATATGTCTTCACCAAACAACAAATCAATTTCTTTATTCAAATTTTTTCTAAATTTTGTTAAATTCTCATAATCCGAAAATTCAATTACCCGCCTTCTTGCTTCGTTAATACACGGCCCATTTCGTGTTTTGGTTACTTCTGCACAAAATTTTCTTGATGAATAACTTCAAAATTACACAAATAGTTTTTTTTTTTTTTTTTTTTTTTTTAATCACTCAAATTTATTCTGTACCGTAAATGCTCATTCTTTTGTTACAATCCACCAAACAAATTATGGTTCAACTTTTTTTCACCTGTAGTTGTATAACCTATTTTCTTCTTTTTTTAAATGGGATTTTTGTGATTCTGAATCTAATAAAGCGCTGACTATATATTCTGTATCTTTATAGATTAATCTTAGCGTTAATGTTTGGAGTAAGACTTGTTGATTACAAGTTTATTAGACAAGGCGGTATTTTCATTTGTTATTTGTTTGTTGGAATTGTTTACTTGACACATTATATCAAAGTGACACCGAGAAAAAATACAGCATTTTACAAAGCAGGGGAAATTTTTAGCCAAATGACCTTGCAAAAACAAACAAAACAATGACCACATTTCATCAGAAGATCTCTTTTTTCATTGAATTGTTTAGTTTTGAATTCTTTACAGTCGTGTAATGAATGTTTATCACTATTACAAAAAATAGACAAATGTTGCTTATTGCCTGAATTGTAATAAAGGCTAACTGCAGTAGATAGGCGAATTTTTTGTTTATCTTTGCTGATTCATAAATTTCATTTTCATATGATGTTGAAGTATGTTCTGACTGTTAGGCATTCAAAAGTACAGCAGTGGCTTTTTCGCGACTGACAACTTCAGTTTTTAAAAATTCAAACATTTCGGAAACTTTCCGTTGATCATCATAGCCGTATTAGTCATTTCTCAAAGCATGTCTGGTATTAGAATTTTTATGAAAATTCGTCAAAATACCGTATAATAATTTTCATCTTTTATCCCCAAAGATTCTGAATTTCAGGGTTCAGTTTGACATGTGTCAAATAATTTTCTTAGCGCAAATATATCGGTTGATTTTTTCACGGGAGATAGCTTTAATAATCTATTTAAATGTGAATAAAATAGTATATATATATATATATATATATATATATATATATATATATTAATCTTTCTTTCTGTGTTCAATAGCTGCATAGTAATTATTATTCGTTAACGCCAACATTTTTATTGCATCAGCAGCTGTTCCAATTAAGTATGATCTTAAATAATTAAAAATTTGTCCACTTTTGATATAGCAGTATTCTTATCAATCGCTGCTTCAATTGATCAATAAACCTTTGAAAATCAGTTGAGTCACCGCCAAACTTATCAATTATTAATCGAGGGAGATTACTATAGCCTTGTTCTAATTTCGGTGTTGTATTACCTTCTACCACGGGTTAGTCGGTGAAAAGTGCGTTTTTTTTTTTTTTTTTTTTTTTTTTTTTTTTTAACTATTTGTCTTTTTAATTTGGTTTTCCGTATCACAATATTCGAATTACATTCATCACATTTTAAGGCTTTCTCCTCAACTTCCTCTAATTTAACATTTTTCTGTATTTCATCGTCTAATACATGAAGTTCCCGCTATTTCAGATTTAATTCTTCTAAATATTGTTCTAACTCTTACTCTCCTTCTCCAACATCAATTTCTACTAGTCTACCTTCGATTTTATTAATTAACTTAGTGTTTTGTGCTCTAAGAACAGTTCTTTTTTGTTTCTGAACCACACTCATTATGCCAATTTTAAATAACTAAGCTCTAAAAATATTATTTGATCAAATTATCAATTAAAATTATTTGGTAAAATTATTAATAAAAACGAAACCATTTGAAATGTTTTCATAAATCATATAAAAATATAATGCAACAATTCAAAACACAAACAAACTCATACACAAACCAAAACTAAAATATTTTATATTTTCCTTATGTCATCATTATAATTTTCATAAAAAGATAACAAATTTCAAGAACATAAACATGAATAATATTTGTTGTTCATTTTAAGTGTTTTAAACGCAAATCAAAACTTTTCTTTACAATGTCATCAAAAGGGAACAAAGTTTTAAAAAATTAATTCAAATAGCATTTATTTTTTGAATGTTGGAGAAGATAATCTAAGTGCCCGTCCCTGTTCGGGCGCCAAAAATATATTATAATTTTTTTGGGGTTCTTTTATAATAAATTTTAATAAGAGATAAATACCTTAAATGAAAATAATATTCATTATTTATCAACTAAATATCGAAAAGTTAATTACCTTTTCTTCTACTCACGGCCGACTTGAAAAAAGATGAGTTAGAACCAAAAGAGGAACAAAAATCCGAATATCTTAGTATTAATTCGGTGATGATGTCTATTTTACAATGAAAAATATGTACAAAAAATTGCAGGTTAATAAACATTATTTTCAAAATATATATATATATATATATATATATTCTTTCTTATACAAAATGATTCATAACTTTTGAATTTTTTCTGTTTTCTTTACCAAAGTTATATCATAATAATACTTTTTGAGACACAGATTTTTTTTTAATTGAATCATTCAAAAGGAATTTTTATTCTAATAATTCAAAAAAAAAAAAAAATTAAATAAAAATCATAAAAATACCGCCCTCACGCTGATCTGACGGATTCGACAAGGGAATAATTGGGGGGGGGGGGGGGCATTAATGTTGCAACACTCACAAACTTTTGAAGAACACAGACAGTTATATTTCACTTAATTAAAGTAATATTTTATCAAAATATTTCAATTAAATTATTTCAGATGGAGGTTTTTTTTTTTTTTTTTTTTTTTTTACTTAACTGATTTATTTTTTAAATGGAGAATAATTCCTTTTTATCCAACGGGAGAAAAAGTATGTGTTTCTTTTAAGTAAAAAATTGTTAAAATAGGAACTGATCATATATAAATAATAATAATAATGATAATAATAATAAAAAGTAACTAGGGAAGGAAAGTTAAAAAACGAACTGATCATAATAATAATAATAATAATAATAATAATAAATAAATAAATAAATAATAAATAAATAAAAAGGAAGAAAAAGAAGAAGGAAGAAATAGTTAAACAAATGTTTTTTTTTTTTTTTTTTTTTTTTTAAAGACGGTAACCTTTCTAATTTATCAAAACGTTAGTTATGAACCTTCCTTTGTAAAATATAATGTCATCAATTGATATTATTTACACATACATAATTTATATTTAATGGGGATGATAAATTTTAAATTAATCAAATATAATATTTTTTGCAACATCGTATATGCATACAGAGTAACACTGCATACCTTAAAAGATTAAATTAATTGTAGCCGAATAGAAAATATGTGTGTGTTAAGTATTAATTCTAATAGTATTTAAGTGTAAAATTTTGTATAGATATCGCTTTTCTGGAAATCTAGAGTAATGTAGCGGGGTCCTCTAGAGTTTGGTTACAGAAACTGGTCGGCGGCGAAGATTTCGCAGGAAATGGTGAGCGAAGCGACCACGAGATAGCGCTCTCTTGTGAAGTAAGAAAGGAATGCATGGACCAGACAAATCCACAAAATTCATTATTTTAATCTATTATATACTAAAATAGGTATAGGAAGGTATTATATGTTGAAATATGTATGTAAAAAATATTTGGTTCAGGAATTGTTCTTCCATAAGTTAAGCACGTAAAAGCTTAATAGGCAGGGTCTTAAAGTGGAATCTGAACAACTGTGAGGGCGTATGCGTATTGGTGGACGCCATCGCCCTCATCTAACTTTACTTAATTAAATTATGGAGTATCGACAAAGTCAGATTTATAAAATAAATAACGAGCTTTTATTTAGAGCTTAATGAAAAGGTGGGCATTGGACTATATTGGCATTCAATACCTTTATAAACTTAAAGAGGCAGCCTTCATAAATACTCTAACCGTAAATAGATAACCATAAATAATCTCAACAGCTTCACTTAACGCCGTTACCTCTCACGACTTTACTCATCTTTCGTTAGTGGGAGAAAGTTCATGGCTTTCAGATTATGGTTGAAAGTCCAAGAGGCTTCACTACATGTCGTAGATTTTGTGACTGCTCTGCTAGAAATACACTTTATAACGGAAAAAATAAGGAACCATAGCAACTGACATATTGAATCCTTGATATCAGCAAAATCAGAGATGCGGGTCAGACAGGCCTGTGGAGTTGCTGTAGAAATTTCAGCGCTGGTGGCTTGCAGATTCAGGTCAGACGTTGCAAGGTCGCTGTCCTGAGGAGGCTTCGAACCTGGTGCCTGGTCACTCTCTTGAGGGGGTTTCGCACCCGGAACCTTGTCACCGTTCTGGGAAGGTTTTGAACCCGGAATCTGGTCACTGTGTTAACGGGGTTTCGAACCCGGTAGCTTATCTTTGTGCACAGTTACAGCCGAAGACTGCTGTCGCTCCGTACTTTCGAATGCAGGGCTGCTAGATTGTCTAGAAACTGCAAAAGAGGTTAATTGCACTTTTGAAATTACCTTCTTTGAAATAACAGCATTTTCTTTTACTTTAGTCGGCGTGTCATTTTGACAATTTAAGTGCAATTTCTCATTAGAAATAACCGACTGTGTCGGCTGTGTAGATTCAAAGCTGGCATCTAAAGGCGAGTTACAAAGATAAGCCGCATCATTTAATGGTTTGTCACTTTCGCTCAGTTTAACGGTTCCAGCCGCCACGTTTATTTTAATTGTAATTTCCTTTATGACCGCCGTCGCTACACTAGATAAATTGTCGTATTTTTTTCCGTATCCAAAGGCTGAATAGCAGACTTAAATTCGTCTGTATTGCTGTTTGAAAGCGAAGTTTGCTCGTTTGCTTCAACTTGTATTTGACTTTTGCCAGTAGAAAGAAAGTTTTTATCGCCAGTTTTAGGTTGATTTAAATTACTCGAGCTTGCTTCCTGTGACTTAATAACTTGTTGCGGGTTTTCCACTGCTTTTATTACCACTTTCCATTGACTTTTTTGAGGGGGGGGGGACGTTCATGCTCCAATCTTAATCTATCATACCGAGTGGCAAAGAGACTGATAACCCTACTTTTCAAATCCTTATAGGTTGGATTTTGGCCAAGTGAATGGCAGGCGATTAAATCATGCCACTGTCTCGGTTCACCTCTTAAGGAACACTTTAACCAAGCATATTTTTCGGCAATATCAATTTTATAAAAATTAAAAAATATTCAAGCTCATCAAAAAATTGAAGCACACTAGTAGTACCATCAAAAAATACTAGCTCGGGGGGGGGGGGGGGAGGGTGTCAAGCGAATATGGGCTCCACTGTAAGGACCTATGTGTATTGGTGGACGCCATCGCCCTCATCTAACTTTACTTAGTTAAATTATGAAGTAGCGACAAAGTCAGATTTATAAAATAAATAACGAGTTTTTATTTAGAGCTTAATGAAAAGGTGGGCGTTGGACTATATTCACATTCAATACCTTTATAAACTTTACGATGCAGCCTTCATAAATACTCTAACCATAAATAGATAACCATAAATAATCTCAACAGCTTCACTTAACGTCGTTACCTCTCACGACTTTACTCATCTTTCGTTAGTGGGAGAATTCCCGACTAACTATCCGACTAACTATTTTCCACTATAGCCGCTCACTACTAACTCCTTTGACCTCCTACCACTTCTACTCTTACTACTTCTACCATCCTACCACTTCTACCATGAAACACATCACCTTTTATATCAATCACTTTATCCAAAATATTAAGATACCGCAAATTATAATTTAGTTTAGCATAAGATCTAACTCCATTAATCAACGGAATTCTAAAACTCTGCACATTCATGTTGGAGAGAAATTGTTATTTAGAGATACTCTCCCATCTGTATGGCACATTGCGTTGTTTCTAAAAAAATAATAAGCTAAATGATAATTTAAATTATACTTTAAATAACACCCAAGTTCACTAAATTTTTTACTGGGTCATAAAATGAAATTTTGAATACTAAAATTTTCTCCTATTTATTTAAGCTGTCTTCTTGGAATCATATATTAGAAACCAATAAAAAAAATATAAGAATAATTTATCTAGAAACCAATAATAATAAAAAAAAAACACTAAAAATTTCTAACCAATGATCCTTTATTCATTTTTTTATTTTAAACATAAAATTCTTTATCAAAATTAAATATATTCTTTTGTGAGCACTTTAAGCGGGACTCAGCCATTTTTTTTTTGTTTAGGAGGAAGAATAAATGAAATTTAAAAATTAAATATTTCCTTTTTTAATATAATTTAAAATTAGAGACTCACCAGACGACGAGCGTTCAATATACACTAATGCAGCAATTAGGCATCCAGCATCTTTGGCTCCTTTTTGAGAAGTTTCACTATAATACTCAGGGCATCATCAGTAGAGGTTATGAGAATCCAACCTTTAATTCCGGAAAGCATCTCCCTTTCAGCGTATCGCCTCCTATTCCTTCGATGATTTCTGCTTCGGCAATCTTACCTGCCGCTTCCCCGGTCTGCATCGACGAGGGTCCAACCGCTGATTCAGGGCTGATGGCTTGTTTTTTTCTTCCAAAAATTTTTTATCATCTGACGATATTTTTTGTATATTTTACTTACAGGCCCATTTTGACTCCGCCTTCTGCCACACATGGGACCTTTCCCCCTTTTTTTAGTGGTCGTTTTTTTTTAACCAATGTACCTTCTCTTGATTCCCTCTGCTCTTCTTAGAAAATTTCAGTCCTTGGAAATCTCCTCCATCTCTTTTTTTCTCATTTATGGCTGCTATAAACCACTTTCTTGAGCTTTTGTAGTTTAGTGTCAAATGCTTTCTCCGCTCGTCGCCTGACTGTCTGGTAGATTCATATCAGAGATACATTACAATTCTACCTCCTACGATTTTACAATGATGACCTCCCGCTTTTACATCGCTCATGTTAGAAAAGAAACATTAAAGAAACATTTTTTACTTGCCTATATTTATATACACATCACTTTTTAAATTGCATTATACATACATAAAGTATTTATATATATATATTTAGATTACACACATGTTTGTTTTATATCCTTCTATAAATATATGTGTAATTTTAATTATACACATTTTTGTTTAATTTTCGTTAATAAATAAATGTGTAATTTTAATTACAACATTTATATCCCCCCTTTCTACAAAAAAAAAAATATATATATATATATAAGCCTTTGTTACATCATTTTTGACCTATAAAATAAAATACAAAAATACACACAAACAAAATACTAATACTCATATGATACTTAGATATGAAGAAAACAGAATAAGTATTGTCCATTCTTTCAGTCCATAGCACTTTAAATGTTCATTCGTATTTGTTTTCGAAAACAAAAAAAAATTTAATGTAAGAGTTCACTTCATTTTGTCCTTGTTTTATGTCTCTTTTTATATTACCATTGTATAGAGTCTCATTTTAAAGTATATTTCATTTTTCATCCTTCTGATTCTAAAAAGTGTACACATATTTTTGTAATTTTTGTACATTTATGTATGTGTTTGTTGCTTTTGAGCACCTCTATTACTGATAGTTGTTGTTGGGTGAGTCTACTCCAAAAAAAAGAAAATATTTTTCTTTATTTTACAAATGTTTTTCTTAAATTTTTCCTTTTCCAAAAAATTAAAAAAAAATTATATATATATCTATATATATATCTATACATAAATATAAATAAACAAAATCATAGCATTTCACACACAGTTTATATATATACTATTATGTTATTTTTCTGGATTATTTGCATATTTCAACATTCTGTACACAACTTTTATTTATTTATTTCTTCGTTCGTTTTATTTTATTTTATACACAGTTTATCTAAAAACTCCTTATCTACTTAATGTTACAGTGTAAAACCCGTGTTTTTTTTTTTTTTTTTTTTTTTTTTTTGTCGTGCTTGGGATTTTTTTTTTTTTTTTTGTTATTTTTAACCTCTAGTGTTTAAGAAGAAAATTCCTATCCCCGTTTTAGAGCCTTCATCCAATCTCTATCTTACATTCTATTTATTCTCAATGTAATTCACGTTCATTTCTCTATTATTACAGCTGTTATTGATTTATTCTACTCCAATTTCTATGTTTTTCCAGCCAAAATGCAATAATAACTTTATCACTATTATTATTATTATTATCTGCACACTCGCAACTTGATGCATTTTTGTATACATTCTAATGTTAGCTTTATTACAATTCTTATTACTATTAAACTTTTTTATTATTGTTATCAAGGCCACATTCAAAATTCTTCACTGGCAAGGAGAAAAGAACATCTATAGCTTAATAAAGGGGCCCCGCCATAAATATTAATTTCTCTGTTTGAAGACCAGCTTCAAACAGTTACCAGTTAAAATCTGAAGCACCTCTCTACAACAATAAAATTATGTATGTCTCAACTAACCACACTATTTTACTATCTATTATTATTATTATTAGTGTTTTTTTTTTTTTTTTTTTTTTTACCTGTTCTATTATTTGACGTAGATCTTTCCTATATCCTTTAGCTGGTTATTTTAATTTTCTTTTTCTGGTGGTACTTTAAATATTTTTGAAATATGAATTTTTAAACTTCTATTTCCCTCTTTTTCTCGTATCAAGTAATTCGAGTTTCTGAACTTTCTTTCTATAAAAAATGGTCCGTCAAACCTTTTACCTAATTTTCTATTTTTTCTTAGTGATTTAAGATAGACTTCATCACCTATCTCCAATTCCTTATGATTTATACTTTTATTTCTATTGTACTCTTCTGAAATTTTTTTCATATTTAGCAATGCATTTGCTCTCGCCTGATGCATATGCTCTTTTATTTTTGATATATACTGCGAAGGGGTTTCCTTATTTCTGTCATTGCAATCTAGAAATGGAGTTTTTAATTTTCTCCCAAAAAATAACACCGCGGGTTCGTATCCCGTTGCTCGATGTTTCGACATATTATAGTTTAACTTAAAAAAATTTATTCTCGTGTCCCAATCAAAAGTTTCCTGACACATGGCTGAGATGGAATTTTTTAAAATTAAATGTGCTTTCTCAATCGTACCATTACTACTGGGTTTGTAAATGCTCGAATAACGCAATGTTATATTTAGATTCTTAGCGAAGTCTGTAAATTCTTTGCCTCTAAAATAAGGCGCATTGTCTAAATTTATATACTGGCATAGGCCATATTTTCCGAAATATTCTAGCAGCGCATTTATGATGGTAGTTGCATTGGTATTTTTTAGCGGTATTACTTCTAAGAACCTAGAAAATGCACAAATAATTGTTAAAAGAAATTTGTTCTGTTTTAGCGTTGGTACTAATTTTCCAACAATATCAATATTTAATGCCTGGCCACATGCATAGTTCTTATTCATTACTTGTAACGGAAGTTTTATTGTTTGATGCGGTTTGTAAGAGTTACATGGAATACATCTCCTACAAAAATATTTTACTGTTTGGTACATCCCAATCCAGTAAAATCTATTTTTAATCATTTGATATGTTTTCTCAAAACCGAAGTGTGGGGAATGCGCGGTATTTATGATTTTCTCTCTTAAACTATGTGGAGCTATGATAATATTTTGCGTATTTTCCGTAGCATTATTTGAATGTTTCAATACTAATAGATCATTTTCTAATAAAGAGTATTTTCTTTTGTATTTATTATTTCTCTTTGATTTTAAACATGCTACTATTTTTTGTATTTTGTCGCATTTTTTTTGTTCATTTAAAATGTTTTCTTCTGACAACTCTTTTTCGGCTTTAAATAAATACATTTCATTCTCTTGATCTTCATGCGTTATGTTTGCTATGTGCCTACTTAAAAAATCACTCGGATTCTGTGATCCTGATATATGTTCTACTGTTATGTCAAATTCTTGGAGATCTCAAAGCCATCTCGAAATTATGTCAGGCTGTTTCTCCAAATTAATAAAATATGTTAACGCCTTCGCATCTGTTAACAAAAATATCTTTTTTCCTAACAGTAAGTTTTTATAATTTAATACTGATTCATGTATTGCTAGTAACTCTTGTTTCATGGCTGGATAATTTTTTTCTGAATTTTTTAATTTTCTACCATAATATTCAATCGGATGCAAGATTCCATTCTCTTTTTGTGCCAAAATCGCCGATATTGCGTATTTTGAAGCATCCGTGATCAAATAAAATTCTTTGTTCATATCTGGAGCTCTTAGAGTTGGTTCATTTAATAACGCGGTTTGTAAATTTATAAATGCTTTCTCTTGTTCTTCACCCCATTTAAATTTTATGTCTTTTCTTGTAAGTTGTAATAATGGATCTATTATGTCGTTGTAATTTTTTATCAATGTTCTGAAATAGTTCGAAAACCCTAACAGTTGTAAGATACCTTTTTTATTGTTTGGTCTCATTAATTTTTTTACTTTGTTTAAATTTCCCACCGATGGTGAATAACCATGTTCATTGATTTTATACCCTAAGAACTCTATCTCATTTTTACATATTTGCATCTTTTGCGGGTCAATAGTTAGATTGTTTTTTATTAAAATGTCTAAAACTTCCTGCATTAATTTTTTCATATCTTCTATTGAGTCTGTTCCTAAAATAATGTCATCGATGAAGTACCCAATTTTATTTTTATCTATGTGACCTAAAAACTTATCCATAAGTTTAGCAAATGTCATAGTTGATATTTTATTACCAAAATTTAATCTGGTTGGCTGATAGCAACCAAATTCCGTAATGAATGCTAATTTTTCTCGGTCTTCTTCTTTTAAATTAATTTGGAAGAATGCCGAGTGAAAGTCCATCACAGTATAGTATTTTTTGCCACTAAGTCTCTGAATTATTTCTTTCGCATCTGGGATGGGATGTGGTGAAACTTCTATGATTTCATTAAGGACCCTGTAATCTACTGCTGCTCTCACTTTAATGTGTTTGGGATCATTTGTTTTTGAGTTACATTTTTTTTTTTACGAAAATTACGGGGGCTGCATAATGCGAGTTTGTTGGTTCAATAATTTTTGCCTCTAATAATTTATTTATCTCCTCTTTCGCAACATCTTTCATATTATAAGCCAATTTATACGGTTTTAATTGAATGGGGTAATTATGAGCTAATTTAAATATTGGTGTAACTAATGATGTTTGCCCTAGTGTCTTGTAATTTTTGGAAAATGCCGCATAATTTTTCATTAATATTTCATGCATTTCTTTTTGTGTTACTGAATCTAAATGACTTAGATTAAAATCTTCCTTTTTTAAGTCAGCTTTTCTCATTTGTTTAACATGTACCATGTTTAAATTGTTAATAATTTCTCTCTTTGGTTTTGTTTTGTCCGTTATTATGAATTGTTGTGTAACTTTCGCCAGTTTCATATTTTTATTCAAAGTAATTTTGTGGTCCTTTGTATTTGAAATTTGAACTTTTAGTTTATTTTCATTATCTATTTTATGTATAGAGCAATTTATGTTTGTACCCGAATTATTTCTGTGTGGTTCAAGGAATATTGTTTCGTGTTGGTATATTCTAGGAACTTTTATTTCCGCCCAAACTGTTTGTTTCGGTGCAACATCCATTTTTCTTATTAGTCTTGCAAAGTGATAATTTTGATTGTCCTGCCTTATAATGTTTTCTTCATTTTTCTCATTTAATTCTATCATTTGTTTGCTAGAAGATGCCTCCCAATTTATTAGTTCATTTTCATTATTTTTTGACTTTGTCTGATCTTTTGAGCATTTAAAATACCCATAATTTTTTCCATTTTCTTCCTGTTCCTGATCATGCACTCCTGACTGTGGGAATTGTATTTTGTCCTCCATCTGTGATGTGTGTGTATTTGCTTCTATTGACATGGTATTTATATGATCTGGAATTTCTTGGTTGTTTGTAGATTTATTTAATTCCAATTTCATGTTTTTAAATAGTACATGTCCTGCCTTACAGTCTACTATCATTTTGTTTCTTTTTAGAAAGTCATAACCTAATATTACATTATACTTCTTATCAAAATTAAAGTTCAATATATAAAATACACCTGTCACGAATTTCCCTTTAATTTTGAATGTAATTTTAATGCATTTTTTGAAATTAATTCTCTGATTGTTTAATGTGTGTATGTTTACATTATTTGACAAATACTGAATTTTTATCCCTGTTTCTTTGATTTTTTGAAATATTTTGGGACACATTGCATTTAAAGTTGCGCCTGTATCGATTAAATTTCGTGTAGGTACCCCATTTATATTCAAATCTAAGATGGGTAAGTTACCTATATCATTTTGATCAATATTTGTCAAATATTTAATCTCTTGTGTGTTTTTCTATCTTTTTGTGCACAGATATCGATCTGGTGTATGAATTACATTTGATTTCTTTTTGTTTTTATTATACCTGCGTGAATTGTTATCTTTCTCGGTTCTCTGCCTCTCTACTTTATAATATTTTCCATAATAATTTCTGTCTAATTCCTTGTCTGTTTGATTCTCATATTTTTTATCGCTATTTTGATGCATTTTTAGTCCCCTGGATATGTTAAGGGATTTACGAGGGACTATGTTATTATTATTTTTACTCTTGGTAAACCCCTCATTTAGTTTCCCGACTGCCTTGGAAACGTTATAGCAGGGCGGTTTGTACCCCTTTGTCTAAAATTTCTATGTGAACTTCTTCTGAAATAATTTCTAGTACCCCTATCGAAATTTCCATAATTTGTATTACTAGATCTATTTTCTTCTGATCTTACGTTTCTAACCCCTGCATTTTCATTCTCTTGTATTATAGGGACTGTATTGTTTACAATATTGGGATTAGTTCTTGAATTGTACCAGCATTGTTCAGTATTATGTGATCTAGTTTTGCAAATTGCACAAAATCTTGTGCTGTCATGTTTTTGTCTCTCTTGACTTTCTGATCTGTTATTTCTTATTTCTAATTCTTCGATTTTTTTTTCTAATTGTTTGATTTGTTCAGTTTGTTTCGATGTTAATTCTAATAATAATGTACACATATCGGTTTCGTTGCTATTTTTTTTCTCTATAGTATTTATTTCCTCCACGTTAAATTGCATTGCATTTTCAATGGTCTTAGCCATTTTTAATGCACTTTCAAAATCTTTTATATCTGCCTTTCTTAACTCAAATGCTATGTCTGCCCTCATGCCTTCAATAAATTTATTTAATTTTAAACTGTTTACAAATTCTTTTGCCCCATCTTTGTTTTCGAATCCAGACCCTTTTAAAAATTCATTTGATTTTTTTATTATTTCCGTTGCATATTCTTCTATAGTTTGTTTTGGTGATTGCCTGATATTCATGAAATCCGCCTGAGCTTTTGAGAAATTTACTTTGCTCTTAAATTTTTCTTTTAATTTAAGTTTGAATTGCTCATACACATTCTCATTTATTAAATCCTCATCCAAGTTTATTTTCTCCTTAGCTTTTCCACTGATTTTACTTTTTAAAATTAATAATTTAATTCCATCGTCTAATTCTGTCGCATTTGTTAATGTCTCAAATGATTCTAGAAATTTATCTATATTAGCCTGACTGTCCCCACTGAAGTGTGGAAGACCCACTAATAGCGTATCTAATGACACTGTTAATTTTTTCTCCATTTTTATTTTACCCGGTACTACCTTCTCAGAATTTGTTTCCACCGTTTTCTTCTGATTTTGAGTTTTTGTATCACACTTATTCCCAACTTTATTTCTCAATTTATAAGTACTTTTCATTTACATCCCCTACTTTCTAATCTTTACTTTAAATCAACTCTTAAAAAATCATTCTTATATGTATTAACATTAACACAAATTATGCTTGTATACATGTATTTACTGACTAGCTAGATTATTCTAGTTCAATTATTATTATTATTCCTTATTTTAGGAAACTATTTACTTTCTTCAAAGTAAAATATTCAAATTTTATATGTATACAGGCATCCAAAATAATATTATCAAACAAACAAAATATTAGATTAATTGTTTTCAAGAAACCTTTCTGAGCAATCTTGCTGTTTATGTGTACATATAAAATATTTCCAGTAATTTTTCAAAATTTTCAACTGTAATTATTTCACATACACTTCATTTATTTTCATATTCTACTTATCATTATTAATGAAAGTGTAATTTATATCTATATATATATTATATGTACACATTTGCATATCTACTCGTTATATATATTTTTTATCAGTTATTCATATACAAATACAATAACATTATAATGCTATGATTTCCTTTATTTATATCTATCCAATTTTATTTAAGCAACTGCTTAGTATATTTTTATATTATTATTTTGTCTGAGTCCACCTTAAAGTTTTCCTAAATTAGTTTATCTTATTTTATTTATTTTTTTCTTTTTATTATATCATTTTATGACCTCAACTGGATAGGCACCAAATCGCTTTTGGGTTGATTTACAGTGTTGGAGAGAAATTGTTATTTAGAGATACTCTCCCATCTGTATGGCACATTGCGTTGTTTCTAAAAAAATAATAAGCTAAATGATAATTTAAATTATACTTTAAATAACACCCAAGTTCACTAAATTTTTTACTGGGTCATAAAATGAAATTTTGAATACTAAAAATTTCTCCTATTTATTTAAGCTGTCTTCTTGGAATCATATATTAGAAACCAATAAAAAAAATATAAGAATAATTTATCTAGAAACCAATAATAATAAAAAAAAAACACTAAAAATTTCTAACCAATGATCCTTTATTCATTTTTTTATTTTAAACATAAAATTCTTTATCAAAATTAAATATATCCTTTTGTGAGCACTTTAAGCGGGACTCAGCCATTTTTTTTGTTTAGGAGGAAGAATAAATGAAATTTAAAAATTAAATATTTTCTTTTTTAATATAATTTAAAATTAGAGACTCACCAGACGACGAGCGTTCAATATACACTAATGCAGCAATTAGGCATCCAGCATCTTTGGCTCCTTTTTGAGAAGTTTCACTATAAATAAATGTGTAATTTTAATTATACACATTTTTGTTTAATTTTCGTTAATAAATAAATGTGTAATTTTAATTACAACAATTCACCTGTTATTCGTAAAGTGCGAACTTCGTTTGTAGCGTTACGCTAATATGACTTTACCTCACACAACTGCGGACATTCATACCTGTAACAGAACCAGTCTAGTTGAAGTCTTCAACGAGCAAATGAAAATTTTCTAAAGCCATAGTAAATAAAAGTTAAAATTGTAATTTTATGAATAATTATTTAATGTTACATAAATAAATAAAATTTTCACTGACATTAAAGTTTTATTCAGTTTTTTCTTTTAAATATTATGTTTCCAGTTTATAAAAATACATAATTAACATTAATTATCTATATTTTCTTTTTTTTTTTAAATGTTTTAATTTTTTTTTTTTTTTAGTTTTTGTTAACAGGATTTAACAATATTAATATAAGAATAAAATATTTTCGAAGAACAAAAAAGATTATTTTCTAATCTTTCAATTTTGAATATTTAAATAATATATATATATATATATATATATATATATATATGTATGTATGTATGTATGTATATTTACAAATTTAATACTATTAAATGTTAATTTTATAAGTCATTTACAAACACATTACACGAAAATCCTTCATTAAATATCATTTGTGTTTTATTTACATTCTATGCAAATTTTATTTCACGAAACATTTCTTTAACACATTAGGGAATTTATATATATACGTATATATAATGAGTATAGAACATAATTAAAATAGGAATACAATATATATCTATATCTATGGATGTACGTATATAAATATGATTTTTGACTAGATAAATATTTTAAAACTTTGTATTATACAAAAGTATTTAATTTTATATTTTAAATTAAAACTGATCCAAGAATAAATAATTATAGTTGAAGCTTTAACTACTCATGAAATTTGATATTTTATATTCTCAAAAATTTTTAAATTATACAAAATGTTGCTTTTTTCCCTCTACTTTTTATAAGATTATATACATATATATATATATATATATATATAACTAATGCGCATACATAAAAAAAAAAAAAAAAAAAACTTTGAAAATAAATACCCAAATTTTATATATTTCATGTATTTCGTATATGTATTTCATATATTCGATATATTTTGTATATTCCATCAATATTTTCACATACAAATTTTGCAGTACAAGCACAGAAGAAAATTTAGATTTGTGTTTCTTTTTAAAGCAGATATAAACTCAACATTTGAAACTAAACGTTGAAAATATTTCGGAAGCACTCGCGCACAATGATAAAAGAATGCATCATTGACGCGATTTACATATACAACTAGTATGTTGTGGCCACCACGAGACTTTCTTCTATATTTTCCTATACAAATTCACTCAGTAACAATAATTTTAAAAAAAATATAAAAAAAAAAAAAAAAAAAAGTGGGACTTTGACAAAATTGGGGGAAAAATGCAAAAATTTTTTTTAAGTTTGTCAGAACACGGAAACCGTGGTAGTTTGATAGAATTAAGGAGAGAAAAAAAAAAAAAAAAGTGGTACTTTGACAAAATTTTGCGTAAAATGTGAAAATTTGTTAAAGTTTGTCAAAACACGGAAACCGTGGGACTTTGACAAAATTAGGGGAAAAATGCAAAATATGTTAAAGTTTGTCAAGACACGGAAACCGTAGGACTTTGACAAAATTAGGGGAAAAAAGCAAAAATTAGTTTAATTTGTCAGAACACGGAAACCGTGGGAGTTTGATTAAAATAAGGGGAGAAAAAAAAAAAAAAAAAAAAAAAAGATTTTTTTTTTCTAAGTTTTTTTTCGTAAAAAGTAAAAAAAATCGATAACTTTGTTTTAAATTATCACAAATTTATAGTTCAACCATTCGTTTTAAAAGTACTGACGAGACCTTTCGAAAGATACCCATCTTGAAAATTTTTGCCCTATATCACCCTGTTAAAAATTTAGAGAAAGCGGGATGGCAACGCAACCTGTAAGACGATTTTTACCAAAAGTTTATAGGCACTAATTTATGTCAAGGTGCAAGTACATACCAATTTGTATGAAATTCTGTGCAGTAGTTCCAGAGATACAGTTGCCACAAAATTTTGTCACACACACACACAGAGACAGACAGACAGACAGACAGACATTTTCTAAAAATGGTAAAATCGTGTTCTACAGCTCTCAAAACGTGTAAATCCATCAAAAACCCGAAATCGAAAATTTTTACGAATCCAATACTTTCTTCTATTGAAGATAGAAGAAAGTAATAATATCATAAAAGTTAAAATTTAATGTGAGCGTTCATGATGCTAATGTAATCTTACAATTACAATGACGAAGTTAAAGAGAAATGTTTCGTTGTGTGAAAAATGTGGCATACTATGTTAGTAATAAATATAAAATCTAATCAACATCGCGGTCTTAGCATCTGAAAAGGCCTGTGTCGCCTCGTTTATCTTGTATTTAAATTTTAGAATTTTCATTTCTTAAAATACATTATATCTTATAAAGCTAAGCTCATTTATTTGTGACTGGATAATTTAGACCAAATTCACATAATTTAATTCTAAAATGTATGGATATACGTTTGATTTTTTTTTATTATTGCAAATGTGCAGTAATTTCTTAACAAAAAATAAATTTTGAAAAAAAGTATTGGAAATTATTATTTATGTACAGAATGAAAAAAAAAAAAAAAAAAAAAAAAAAAACAGACACAAATGGAATATTTGGAAATATGAAAGTGTTTAGAAAACACTCGCACAGGAGGAGAAAAAAATGCATCACTTACACGATTTACAAAATAGAACATAAACATCAAATTTGAATTTTTTATTTCTTAAAATATATAACATATAACAAAGCTAAGCTCATTTATTTGTGACTGGATAATTTAGAAGTTATACAATTCACATTATTTATAACTAAAATGTATGAAAATACTTTTGATTTTCTTATTGTTACAAATGTTCAGTAATTTCGCAGAAAAAGAAATTGAAAAATGTATTTAAAATTATTTATTTATATATGAGATGAAAAAAAAATCATTATTGAAAATGGATTTATGTGCTAAATAACAAATTTATATATTGGTATTAAAATAACTAACAACAATTAATTATTACAGAAAAATAAAATTATTTTTAACGAACAAAAGCATTTTAAAGTACATTTAAAATTATTTTTTAGCTAAGGGAACTACAGATATTTTAACGTTTGTTTCATACAGAGGTAAATAAGGAAAAGTTATACGTGTAGAAAATGCCTGTTTTAATCGGACATTTGCAGACATGTGTAGCTTTTTTTTTTTTTTTTTTTTTTTTTTTTTTAACATGCTTTTATTAATTTGACATGATGTAACTATGTATGTAACGGAATCTTACAATGTAATTTTCGGCCACTTCTGGTCGTCTGACTGACCTAAAATTTTGCACACTACATCATAATCGATGACAATACTATATAAAAGAACTTACAGACGCCCTTTTATCAGGGGCAGACTCTAGGAGGCAAGTTCTAAAGGGCAAACAAAAAATCTATTTTGTAATTAAAAACTTTTCACATGTGTGTTCCGTGGCTGTAAGGTAAAGCGTTGGGCTGCGGAACCCAAGGTCGAACGTTCGATCCTAGTCAGGGAGTGTTTCATAAAAATGTTTTTTGTTTAATTTTAAATTACTTATTTCTCATTTATTCATTATGTTATTTTTTCAGTTAATGTTATGTGATTTATAGACTTTTTAACATGTTTCTATTCACTTGATATGATGTAACTATTAATGTATGTAACGGAACCTTGCAAGTTAATTTTTGGCCACTTCTGGTCGTCTGACTGACCTAAAATTTTGCACAGGACTCCATAATCGATGACAATGCTATATAAAAGAATTTGCAGGGACCCTTCTTATCAGGGGCAGACTCTAAGGGGCAAGATCTGGGGGAAAACAAAAATTCTATTTCGAAACAAAAGACTTTTCACATGTGAGCGCCATGGCTGTGTGGTAAAGTGCTGGGCTGCGGAAACAAAGGTTGAACATTCGAGCCTAGTCAGGGAAAATTTTTAAAACGCTTTTTGTTTAATTCTAAATTACTTTTTTCTTATTTCTTAATTATGTTATTTATTCAGTTAATGTTATGTAATTTCTAGGCTTTTTAACATGTTTCTATTCACTTGATATGATGTAACTATTAATGTATGTAACAGAATCTTGCAATTTAATTTTCGGCCACTTCTGGTCGTCTGACTGACCTAATATTTTGCACAGGACTTCATAATCGATGACAATGCTATATAAAAGAATTTGCCGGCGCCCTTCCTATCAGGGGCAGACTCTAGAGGGTAATATCTGGGTGAAAACAAAAGTTATATTTTGAAACTAAATACTTTTCACATGTGAGCGCCGTGGCTGTGTGGTAAAGTGCTGGACTGCGGAAACAAACGTTGATCGTTCGAGCCTAGTCAGGGAAGATTTCTAAAATGGTTTTTGTTTAATTCTAAATTACTTATTTCTTATTTCGTAATCTCTTTTGTTATGTAATTTCTAAGCTTTTTAACATGTTTTTATTCACTTGATATGATATAACTATTAATGCATGTAACGAAATCTTGCAATTCAATTTTCGACCACTTCTCGTCGTCCGACTAACATAAAATTTGCTCACGATTTCATAATTGATGACAATAAAATATACAAGTATTTCCAGGCACTTTTCTCATCAGGGACGGACTCTAGTGGGCATGTTTTGGGGCAAACAAAACAATCTATATACATAAAACACTATAGAATGCGGCACAGGATTTAGCCGAATTTGTGTGACGTCAAGTAACAACAATTAATTTTTTAAATATTTAAAAATATGTAAATAATCTTGTGTGTCACTCACACGACTTATCTTACCTTGCATTTCAATAATATAAACACAGATTTCTGCAGTTATTTGTTTTTAAGTTAAGGTGATAACAGTTATACATATATACCAATCGCTAAAAATTGGACTTTCGTATTCGGGGCACCTCAAAATATGATATTAAAAAAAATAAAGGTGAAAATTGAATTTCGAGAAATACGTTATCTGATTATGGGCATGAAAAAATAATTTTCTTTCCTGAGAATTGTTCGTCGACACAGTGAAATGTAGAAAATTAACGCACTTTTATTATTAACTTGACATCATACACGTAACTATTAATGTATGTAACAGAATCTTGCCATTCAGTTTTCGGGCACAGTTGTCCGACTGATCAGAAATTTTGTACACGACTTCATAATTAATAACAAAACTATATAAAAAGTGTTTCCTGGCACCTTTTCTATCAGGGGTAGGTTCCAGGTGGCACCAGGGCAAAGAAAAATGTGTATATATATATATAAATCGCTGTCGTATTCGGCACACGACTTCACATTATTTGAATAGAGTCGAGTGTGAAAAATTAATTTTTTTAAAGACATAGAAGTGTAAATAATCTGGTGTGTCACTCACACGACTTTCTCTTACCCTGCATCTGAGTACTATCAATATAGATTTATGCTGTTATTTGTTTTTAACACGCTTTTATATTAGCTTTACCTGTATGTATGTTTGTATGTGTGTTTGTAACCACTCTGGGAGCAAACAAAAATGTATATTGTAAAAAATGACTTTCCCTACGTGAACGCTGTGGTTGTGAGGTAAAGCTCCGGGCTACGAACCTAAAGGTCTAACGTTCGAGCCCAGTCAGGGGAGATTTTTTTAAAAATGGTTTTTGATTAATTCTAAATTATTTTATCATCACCCTGTAATATGGTGAGTCACTCACAATTTTTTTTTTTTTTTTACCTTGCATTTTAATACTGTAAAGATAGATATTTTGTGCTTTTTAGTTCGCATTTCAAAAAAAGCGTGTTCTTTAATTTTTTAAAAGTATAACTTTATTAAGTTATGTTAATAACAGTTATTCATACAGATCAATCAATAAAATTTGAACTTTCGTATTCAAAACACCTTAAAGCACAAAAAATAATGAAATAGAACTTTGAAAAACAATTTATTTACAGGCTGGGTATGAAATATTAATTCTCCTTTTTGAGCAGTGCTCATCGTCAAAGTAAAATGTAAAAAAGCACATTCATCAATTGCATTTTACAGAAAACAGAGTTTAATGTAACTTTGGGTATCCTTGTATATTGTCTATAAACTATATGCACATCATATTGTGTACTTAAATTTAGTTTTATATTAAAAACACTTGTCACAAAATGAAATACACTTCCAGATATTTCTAAGTATATCTCCAATATATCCAATTACTTATGGTATCATTGTAAACAAATGATGAATGATTTCCTTATCACAATCTGCGCAAAAGAATGCTTTATGCATATAAAAAATAAAAAAAAAATATGTGCATTGCATTTTGTTTAAAGCGGCATATAGATGTTACACTGTTCTAAACAGAAATTTGCTCCATCGACATAATATATTTTAATTGTCTTTGATGTCCCTCGTACGCAAACCATTTGCATGATCTCAACGAAAAGTTCAGTGAAGCATCCATATATGATATAGATTTAAAATACCGTGTTTGGATTTCTGCTGCTATTTTTTTTTTAGATATGCTGATAACAGACAGACAAACACACATACAGACCAACCGCCAAAAATATTATTTTTGTATCTCGAGGACCTCAAAACATGTGATAATTACAAAAACTCAATTTCGAAAATTTTATCCAAAACAATATTTTCTTTGCCATATTGGGCAAAAGAAAGTAATATTTTTACTGAGATTATTAGGATATTCTTCTGACGAGCTTAAGTGTATTATATGGACATTCCAATAGTCAGAGTCGATTTTGGTCCATACGGTATGAATGCAATTAAAAAAACCGACAGTTACGATTTTTTTTTTTATTCTAAATACTGCTATGGTATAGCTGAAAGGCAAATGCTAGAATTGTTTTTGAGTTCGGCATCTACCATATCACAGTAGATTATGTGATTATATATTTTGTCACGTCTGAATGTTCCTCAAATAGAAATTGGCAGCTCAAAATTATCAGTAAAGATTGGTGTAATAGTGACGCATTGCATGAAACAACTAAATTGTGAAAACATGAATGAAAACTTTTTGAACTACATCCATTGCCATATGAAAATTTTTTGAACTACATCCATTGCCATATTAAAATTATAAAAACATAAGTGTCGTAACATATAGGTTCCGTTTTGCATTATTAATAAAATAGTAGAAAAATTAAAATTTATTAAAATAAAAAGATTGAAGTGTCATTACTTAAAGAATTATTTTTATTTTAGACTAAAATAAAATAAATTATATTTTAGTGAAATGCACAGACTTGAATATCTTTAGTTGTAGCATAAATTTTTCTTTAAGACTAAAAAATTTAAAATAAAATTATAATTTTGAAAAACTAAAGAACATGATTTTATTGAAATGTGAACTAAAAAGAACAAAATAATTTTAAAAGTAAATTTTTTTTTTGGATAGAACTAAGATGTTCCACAAATGAATGTAACCTAATCCTTGAAATAAGCTTCGAATTAGAATAAAATATTGATAAAAATGCAGATAAATATAACGTACTTTCAAAGAAAAATAAAAGTGTTGGTGCTGGACTTCAGCTGTCATAAATTTCGGATCGAGACTATTTATAGAGTTATTATGAGAATGTAAGAAAGAGCACCCCACGCTTTTATTTTTGCTTTAAATGTACGTTATATTAATCTGCATTTTTATCAATATTTTATTTTAATTCGAAGCTTATTTCAAGGATTAGGTTACATTCATTTGTGGGACATCTTAGCGCTATAGAATAAAAAAATTACATTTAAAATTATTTTGTTATTTTCAGTTCACATTTCAATAAAAGCGTGTTCTTTAGTTTTTTTTTAAAATTTAATTTAATTTTAACAGTAATACATTATGAATAAAACCTATTATTATTATTATTATTGTAAATCATCAAAAATATATTTTTCAGAAATATTGAGTTTTTATCATTTTTTTAATTATTACTTACATTCAAATAAAACAAAATACAGTTAATTTTATAACAAACGTTCCAATAAAATTGTATGCGAAAATTGTAATTTATTTAACTTTTGTACTAAAGTAGTAAGCAATGCATTTGCTTAAAACTAGAATACTGAGTCGTACATTGATTAAGTGTAGAACGACCATAGTAGCTGTTCATATCGAAATTCTATTTAATGATTAATCTTTAACCGGTTATGCCACCCCAATACATATCTACAATTCTTATTATTTCTTTTCTATTTTAAATACGCAATTGTATTTTCTATCCAATATTTTGAGAAAAGTTCAAATATTCTTCTTAGAACTCCGTTCCTAATTATGAAATATCTAAAACTATTATATCTATTTATTGATAAAATATAACTATCCTCGAATGAATTATGATAATAATAAATCTCATGTGTAGCAATGACAGGGGGTGGAAATTCGCGCAGAACTCGTCCCAGTATTTGTTTAAAATATTGCTCTACCTATAATATGATTGGCTCGAAGAAAAAAAAATATTTTGTTTCATCTTTTGTGCTATGAATTACACACAGTTTTTCTATCCTTGTAATGATCAAAATTTCATAATCGTAAGTATATTTTCTGAAGATAATTACGAACAAAACATTGTTTAATACATAGATATATAGATCTAGATCGTTTTGTACTGCCTCATTAATATCATCATTGTATTAACTTTGCTAAAATAATTTAACTATGTTCTTATTTAAAAAAATGTTTTTAAAGAAAACAAAAATTATATTTTTAAAGAAAAATGATTAAAAAAAGCGTTGATATAATAAAGTCTTAAACTTAATGATTTTATAATGGACACTTCATCCAAATTTTTTATTGTATGCTCATTTGATAGCATATATATATATATATATGTGTGTGTGTGTGTGTGTAGTGCGTGTATATTGTCATAAAAATTTAATCATAAACTATCGTAAATTTTAATTAACCATAAAAGATAAATGAATATTTAGTATTCAGCAATTAGCAAGCTTAATAAAAATAATACATACATATATATATATATATATATATATATATGTTACCGTCAAAGTATGAAATCCGTTATTTCATAGAATAACTAGGTATTTCATGAAATAACCAGATAAGTCAATTAAAGTATGTAAAATTATTGAATTCTACGATTTAACTAGGTATTCTATAGAATAAAGATTACTCGATCGTTAAAGTATGAAATGATTATGCATAATCCCCGCTAAATTTTGGGGAACATGATTAATTATTCAATATTTACCACAATTATTAGTTATTTTAGCAGTGATGCAGCACAAAATTTTGCATATTTTTCAGACACATGCACTTTGAGATAGGAGTAACCAGTGATATTTTTTTAATGTACGCAACGCGTACAGACGGGCGTAATACTGACTGCTGCAGTACAAAATTGTGCATATGTTTCTGATTCATGCATTTTGAGATAGGGGTATCCAGTGACCCTTTTCTTTGTTTTCATGTACGCAAAGCGTACAGACGTTCGCAATACTGGCTGATGCTGTACAAAATTGTGCATATGTTTCAGAGTCATGCATTTTGAGATAGGGGTATCCAGTGATATATATTTTTTATTTTGATGTACGCAAAGCGTACAGATGTTCGCAATACAGACTGCTTCAGTACAAAATTGTGCATATGTTTCAGATTCATGCATTTTGAGAAAGGGGTATCCAGTGATTTTTTTTTGTTTTCATTCACGCAAAGCGTAGAGACATTCGCAATGCTGCCTGCTGCAGTACAAAAGTGTGCATTTGTTTTAGATTCATGCATTTTGAGATCGGGGGATCCAGTGATTTTTTCATGTACACAAAGTGTACAGACGTTCAAATAATGACTGCTGCAGTACGAAATTGTGCACGTGTTTCAGATTCATGCATTTTGAGATAGGGGTATCTTGACATAAGGGCATTTTGAGATAGGTGATGTTTTTTTTTTTTTTTCATGTACACAAAGCGTACAGACGTTCGCAATACTGGCTGCTGCAGTACAAAATTGCGCATATTTTTTAGATTCATGCATTTTGAGCTAGGGATATCCTGTGATTTTTTTTTTCATGTACGCAAAGCGTACAAACGTGCGTGATACTGGCTGCTGCTGTACAAAATGTTGCATATTTTTGAATTTCATGCATTTTAAGTAAATTTTGTAATGTAGCAGCCAGTATCACGCACGTCTGTACGCTTTGCGTGCATGAAAAAAAAATCCCTGGATACCCCTATTTCAAAATGCATGAATCTGAAACATATGCACAATTTTGTACTGCAGCAGCCAGCGCTGCGCACGTCTGTACGCTTTGCGTACATGAAAACAAAAAAAATCACTGGATACCTCTATCTCAATATGCATGAATCTGAAACATATGCACAATTTTGTACTGCAGCAGCCAATATTGCGAATGTCTGTACTCTTTGCGTACATGAAAACCAAAAAAATGCATCACTGGATACCCCTATCTCAAAATGCATGAATCTGAAACATATGCACAGTTTTGTACTGCAGCATCCAATATTGCGAACGTCTGTATGCTTTGTGTACATGAATTTATGATCAATTAATTTATAAAATAACTTTGAAATTGTTTATTTTACACTTTAACGGCCTGTCATTCGTTATTTCATAGAATAACTAGATA
Organism: Salticus scenicus; assembly: GCA_963930645.1. Taxonomy (NCBI): domain Eukaryota; kingdom Metazoa; phylum Arthropoda; class Arachnida; order Araneae; family Salticidae; genus Salticus; species Salticus scenicus. The sequence goes on from OZ005649.1 coordinate 233,136,584, forward strand.
TTTCATAGAATAACTAGGTAAAGTAGGAAATTTTTTATCTATTATATGCTTTAACTGACTTGTCTAGTTATTTCATGAAATACCTAGTTATTCTATGAAATAACTGAATTACACACTTTAACGGTAACATATATACATATATATATATTATTTTTGATGGTAACAATAAGAAAAGGAACAAAAGATAGTGAGATGAATAATTTGCCGCAACAGCACACAAAAGCCAATTTGGTAACTAGTTATGTACTAATAACTAGCAAAATACACAAAAAGAGACCCTCATCGTAAGTAGTATGGAATATTTAAGCAAACACTAAGTTTACTTGAAACTAAATTTGAAGCTATCAACATGACCTAGGAACTAACATTATTGATTTAACTTACATTAAAATGCTAATAATCTGCATTACAATTACAAAACTAAATAATATTAAGCAAGGATTATTTATTAACATAATGAATATATATTAAATATTACAGACCATTTATTTAAGGGCGGGGTAAGGGTTTCAGCGTAAAAAAAAAAAAAAAAAACACTTTTTTGCGATTTTTTTTTCTCAAATATGGATTGAGCAATTTCATTCGAATTTTTTGTACATTATTGACCATACTTTTGACAATGTTGTGTAATTTTTTCATGCAGAATTATTGAATCATAAGCCGGTAACAGAGCTTCCCCCAGAACGTCTTGGGAAAAAAACAATTTGCGGTGTTCACCATAACTCGGCCGGAAATTATCTGAAAATAAAAAACCATGAAAATTAGTTAAATTATAATCAAATCTTCCCCCCAACGTTCTCTGATAATTTTTTTTTCATTTAAAAATTTTTGGCGGCCATCAAAAGTGTGAACTGTTATTTTCTACGAAAAATTCCGCAATTTTGTGGGTGGGAAACACCCTTAATGTAAAAAAAAAAAAAAAAAAAAAAAAAAAAAAGTAAACGTTGGGAGACGGTATTTTATATGTCAAAAATGTGTACAAAGTTTGAAATGAATCGGTCAAGTAGTTTTTAAATGGCAGTGAACACGGACTTTGAAAAAGTAGTTTTGAGAAAAACGCGTCTAAAGTTTATGAACTAAAAAAGTGAAGAATTTTTTTTTTTCCAACTTACACAGAATCATCGATTCCAGCTCCATACAATAGACTTCCTGCGGCATTGTCGATGTCTTCAGCCTCTTTTCTCTCAAGTCTTTGTTTTATTCTGGCTTCTTTGCTCTGCTGCTCAGCTTGAATCTCAGCCCTGGCAATGCGATTGCTGTCCGCGAATGTCGCATAATCATGAGCGCTTGGGCCGACGCTGACGTTCATGTCAGACGGAAAAGTTAGGGAAGTACCAGCACCTTCATTGAAAGTGCATGCAGCTACATAAGATGCAAATTCAACAATTTGTCTGCTGCCAGATAATTTTTTCGGTGCAATTCTCCAAATCAGCTGGTTCAAACTTTCGTTGGCATTTTGAGTAAAGCATTTTGAGGATAATGGGTCAGGACAATAGCAATGACTAAACTGTATACCTGTTCGACAGCTGCACTGCTATCCCGACCGCCCGCAGCTGTTACAGTTATAGCTGATAGAATTCACAGAAGAAACTTTTATCAAATATTTAAATTCAAGATTTATAAGGTAAGTAAAATGCACTCACCTTGTATATGAGTATCCCACGAGGCTTGCAAAAACAGATGAATTTATTCCATGTATGAAAAGAAGAACCAATTTCTATTTTCTTTTATAAATATCTTTTCTGCTAAGCTATTCAAAAGATAATTTCAAATATATAAATAATGATGTTTCAATTTAATTAAACCAGCCTCATTTAGCTTGGTTTGTGTATTAGGAAATTATATATTATTTTATGTTGCATTATTTTGTGGGAATAAAAATGAACCCACGTATTATCCTTTTAATCACATCTTTTATTATGAAAACTGAACATCGAAGAAGGAGAAAAGAAAAAAAAAACGAAAAATACATTATTACATGTACATAGAAACACAGACGGCCAATCAGAAAAACAAATGCGTCATAGCGTCGTCACAATGTAGATGTATATATGCATGAAGAAATAAAAGAGTCAAATGAAATGTTTTTAGAATAATATGAAAATGAAAGTTTTTGTAATTATTGAAAGAATGTCATTTTGAGTTTATTTCTCACCAACACCCCTGCGTAAACTCGATGACATTTAATCACAGTTCAACAAGGAAATTCGCAATTTTCGAAAAGAATGTCTCGGCAGAGGCTTCGTGAGCACATCGGCGATCATATTTTCCGTGCTTACATACTCAATCTTTATTGTGCCCTGCTCAACAAGGTCTCGAATCAGATGGTATCTTAACTCGATGTGTTTAGTTTTCTGTCGAAACTTATCATTTTCCGCTAATTTAATGCAAGAAAGGTTGTCTTCATAGAGTGTAATAGGACAATTTTGTTGCATATCAATTTCTTCAAAAAGGTTTATAAGCCATTTTACTTCTTGCGCGGCACTTGCTGCAGAAATATATTCCGCTTCCGCTGATGACATTGATACAGATTTTTGTTTTTTGCTTGTCCAGTATACAGTATTTGCTCCTATGCAGAACAAATTTCCTGTTGTAGACTTACGATCACTGGGATCGTTTGCCCAGTCGGAATCTGCATATACCCTCAAGACAGGCTCTTCAATATTATTATATGTCAATTTAAGATTAATTGTACTTTTTAAATATCTCATTAATCTTTTTACCGCTTCCCAATCTTTTGCTCTTGGGCGCTCATTTCTTCTACTCAAAATATTTACCGCGGCGCTAATATCCGGACGTGACACGGTTGAAATATATAACAATGCGCCTACAGCCTGTCTATATTGTGTATTTTCTGGTAAAAGGTTTTCCTCGTCATTTAATTTTATGTAACCTGTGTCCATAGGAGTGTCTGTAGGTTTTGAATTTTCTAAACCGTATTTGACTATAAGTTCTTGTATTTTGTGTGTTTGATCAAGAGTCATTGTATTTTCATTAGGGCGATTAATATTTATCCCAAGATATTGTTTTGCTTCTCCCAAGTCTGTTAACGGGTATTCTTGTTTTAGTTTGTTTACAATTTCATTTATTTGTTGATCATTCCCCGCTATTAACAAATCATCGACATACACAAGTACATAAGTAGTTACATCGTTTTGTTTACGTTTATAAAGACACTTGTCGAATTGACTTTGAATAAAGCCTAAGTTAAGTAATGACTCATTCAATTTTAAATTCCATGCTCTCGCGGCCTGCTTTAGCCCGTATATTGCCTTTTTTAATTTACACACCTTATGTTCTTCCCCGGATACCACGTATCCTTCTGGCTGATGCATATAAACATCTTCACTCAATTTACCGTGTAAAAATGCAGTCTTGATATCAATATGTCTAAGACTTAAATTCTTATAAAGACTCATTGCCAAAAAACTTCTCAAGGTTGTGTGAGACGCCACTGGGGCGAAAGTCTCATCGTAGTCTATTCCATATTTCTGTGAAAAGCCCTTCGCAACCAGCCTAGCTTTGTATTTTTCAACACGGCCCTGACTGTTATATTTTGCTTTGAATGCCCATTTGCACCCTACTATTTTCATCCCTGGTGAAACCTCAACTAAATCCCAGGTGTCATTCTGCTTGAGTGAATTTATTTCATCTAATGTAGCATTGATCCAATTTTCCTTTTCTACAGGGTTTTCCATACTTATTATATCATCCCAGCATTTTGGTTCACTTATTCTTTCATTGTGTAATGTGAATGCGAATCTATCTGGTGGTACCCCTTTATTAGATCTTTGTGATCTACGTGGAGTATTTTGAGAATTATCTGACACAACACTATCATTAGTTTCATCTATCTCTGAGTCTATTATTTGCAAATTTGGTGATGGATTTTTATTATCACTTTTCTCATCATTGTTTTGTGATGTGTCATATTTAAGTATCGCTTGTTTTTCATTTTCTACAAATTTTACGGTTCGACTAATAATTATGTTTTTGCCATTTGTACAGATCCTATATCCTTTACTTCTATTGTCGTACCCTACGAATATACCTTCCTGTGCCGTATTATCTAATTTTCCTCTGTGTACCTTTTGTACGTATGCATAGGCACGACAACCAAATGGTTTTAACATTGATAAGTCAGGTTTTCGACCTGTCCATAATTCATAAGGTGTCAATTCACACGAAGATGTTGGGAGTCTATTTTGCAAGTAAACTGCGGTATTTATTGCCTCCCCCCAGAAAGAATTTGGTAAATTGCCATCTTTTAATAAACAACGTGCCATTTCAACTAAGGTACGATTTTTACGTTCAGCAGTTCCATTTTGAGAAGCTGAATAGGGAACAGTGAATTGGTGGTCTATACCTAATTTTGTTAAGTATTCATTTAATTCTGTCCCGGTATACTCTCCTCCGTTGTCGGAGCGGATTGCATGCAAAGTTCGTCCGAATTTATTTGATGTCATTGCGATATATTCCCTCAATTTTGCAAAAACTTCATCCTTTTTTCTCAGTAGGTATATTACTGTAAATCGACTAAAATCGTCTATAAAAGTTAAAAAATAGTATTTTCCACCGACCGTGGGGGTTGTCATTGGTCCACACAAGTCAGTGTGTACCAACTCTAGTGCTTTAGTTGCCCTAAACTGAGCCTTTTTGGGATAAGGATTGTCCGTTAATTTAGTTAATATGCAAGTTTCACATGCATTATCATGTTTGCAGTTGTCTAGTTTTATCCCAACTGCCATGTTGTTGTTTACCAATCGTTTTATATGACTAATGTTTCTATGGCCTAATTTAATGTGCCATTTATCAATGCAATTTGTATTTTCACATATTTTTACCATGTTTATAGTGTGTGTTGTATCATAGTTAACTTTGCATTCGTATAAATTGTTGTTAATGTAACCTTCAATGCATGTTTCTCCTTCATGCATTATTTTGCATGATTTGTTTTCAAATATTGCTACACAACCATTTTCAGTAGCTTCTTTTACAGATATGAGGTTTGTCTCTATCTCTGGTACATATAAAACATTTTTCAATATTATAGTATTATGTGTGTTATTGGAATTTATGGTGTTTAATTTCACAGACCCGTGACCCAGGGATTCTATCTCCTGTCCATTCGCGATTGTTACGCGTGAATTATTATGATTAAATTCATGAAATTTATTCCTATCATTGCATACATGCGTTGAACAACCTGAGTCTACATACCAATTGTTAGATTTCTCACCGATAAATAGAGTGAATATTTTATCGTTAGCTTTTTTATTTTCACTCTCAGTAATAAGAGCCCTATCCGCGTTATGTCTGTCTTGAGAGTACATACCAGATTTGAAAGTTGATCTGGCATTGCTGGCTTTTGTTTGTTTCAGAGTCTTTTCTTTATTTTTATTTTTAAGATGCCAGCATTCTTCAATTGTATGCGATTTTTTTTTACAATAACGGCAGAACTTTGAATTTTCTGGTTTCGGTTTAAATTTAACCTTTAACACTGAATTATTTTCAGATTTGTTTTCTTTTCTTTTAGAAAATTCATCAATCAATTTCGAGCGTATAAACTCTGGTACAAGATCCTTTTCATCACGCGATTCTAAAGCGGTAATTAATACATCATAACTTGGAGGTAAGGAACAGAGCATTAGGGCTGAAAGGTGCCTGTCATTTATTTCTTCTCCGAGCGATACTAACTTATCTCGCAATTGATAGATGTTAGTTAAGTGGTCTATCATATCGCCACCTTCAGTTAATTTCGTAGAGTAAAGCTTTCTAAGCAAAAATAGTTTACTGCTGAGGGTTGAACGCTCATGTACAGCTTTTAAGGCGTTCCAGCATTCTTTAGCGGTCTCAAGATTTTTGACATGGATTATTTGATTATCCTCTATTAAGAGGTTTATAATGGCTCGTGCTTTCCTATTTTTGTTATTCCATGTGTCCGTAATAGGATTCGGAGCATCGTTAAGAACCACGGAATATAAATCTTCCTTTTGGAGAAACATTTCTAATTTAAATTTCCACACATCATAATTTTGTGCGTTAAGTTTTTCAATTATAGTGTCCTTGAGGATACTCATTTTAATATTTCAATTTTGTTTTCTTTCTAGTTTATAATAACTACAATTTTATATTTAATCATTTATATGTTTATTTTAAACATTCTTTTATTTCTATACTTTCGTTTTCAAGAAACAAAAAAGAAAACATATTTATTTATTTTCGCTTACATTTTTTTATCATTATTATAGAAAAAAAACTGTCAAGAATAAATTCAAAGTTTCGATTTAGCGCGTCAGTAGCATAATCTGATAGAATTCACAGAAGAAACTTTTATCAAATATTTAAATTCAAGATTTATAAGGTAAGTAAAATGCACTCACCTTGTATATGAGTATCCCACGAGGCTTGCAAAAACAGATGAATTTATTCCATGTATGAAAAGAAGAACCAATTTCTATTTTCTTTTATAAATATCTTTTCTGCTAAGCTATTCAAAAGATAATTTCAAATATATAAATAATGATGTTTCAATTTAATTAAACCAGCCTCATTTAGCTTGGTTTGTGTATTAGGAAATTATATATTATTTTATGTTGCATTATTTTGTGGGAATAAAAATGAACCCACGTATTATCCTTTTAATCACATCTTTTATTATGAAAACTGAACATCGAAGAAGGAGAAAAGAAAAAAAAAACGAAAAATACATTATTACACGTACATAGAAACACAGACGGCCAATCAGAAAAACAAATGCGTCATAGCGTCGTCACAATGTAGATGTATATATGCATGAAGAAATAAAAGAGTCAAATGAAATGTTTTTAGAATAATATGAAAATGAAAGTTTTTGTAATTATTGAAAGAATGTCATTTTGAGTTTATTTCTCACCAACAATAGCGTTAAAGGCCAGGAGATTAATAAGAAAATAACTTTAAGAATATTGCTTATATCGGCTTAAAATTTTAAGGACATATTCTTGAAATGTTATACAATAAGATAAGACAAAAAAAAAAAAAAAAAAAAAAAAAAAAATCGATTTTTCGAAAGTGAAAACCCTTACCCCGCCCTTAATAAAAAGTCTTTGTCAGAGTTATAGATTTTTTATTCATAGAGGGACAACTCCGGTAACTTGGATAGACTGTAGTGTAAAAAATATTTTAACACTCAATTTTCTTTTTCTTTTCTTTTTTCTTTTCAATAAATTGATAGTTCAGAAATTCTTTACCAATAGCAAGCAATGATTATATTAGAGATTATTGATTAAAAAAGTATAAGGTAGAGCTAGGAGAGCTGGATCACAATTCAACAGAATAAAATTAAAAATCCAAATATGAATTCTTTGCTGAACTACTGCTGAATAATTTTGATTTCCTTCGTTTTTAGTGCATTCCTAATACTATTTTGGTGTTGTGCTTTATAGTAATGCATCAGTTATAATAAAACCAAGAGAGCAATTTAGCAGAATCTATTTTTACAGGATAAGTGTGATTCCGCACATGGATAAAGAAATTACGCTTAATTATAACTACAATTAAATTGTTAACAATAATAATTGCACTAAAAAGAAATTGCTGAAAAGTTTTTGTAAACAAATATTTTTCTATTAGAAATTTATATTTAAACCTAATAACTAAATCAGAGTAAAAATTAAATTTATTAATAATTAAACATTTTATTCAAAGAAAATATATAAAATAATTAAAAAAAAAAGGCCGGATATTATTAAAAAATATTATTACGTTATTAAACAACACGTTTAACTTTACCCACTTGAGACCAGTTGCACACCATTTATGCAAATGCGTTTCCGAGCCGAAAAGGCGAGTAGCACACAATTAGTGCAATAAGAAAATGAATTAAAATTAGTCTAGTTCTTTTTCAATTTGAATGTTTTCTTGTTTTCTGATCTAAAATATTTGAAAATCATTAGGTCTCGTACTATTATATTGTATTCTATTTACACTAAAAATCAAGACATTATACATTAAAATGTGCAATTAAAATGTTAAAATACACACAACATAAATTTAAACATTTCGAGCCTTAATTTAAGCACCTCATTGGTACAGAACCTCAAAAGTAAATGCTGAGATGAACAATGGATTTTCTCTACGAAAGCACAGGGCATTCGGCAGGGATTGCTCATACCTCATTAAGAGGTGAAAAATGGTGTTTCGAATACCAGCCCTCAAGGAATATACCGTTGTCTACAATCGCTGCACGTATTGTTATAAATGGTGCTGTTGTCGTATAACCACCTGTCACATATTAACACATTTAAACTAATCCAGTCACTCGTCGAATTTGTCTACTGGTACAGTTCCAGACAGTAAATGCACTCATTCATTGTCTTTTCATTAACAAAGAACTGCACAATCTATACTAGTATTGAATTAAACGAAATCAATGCGCAATCTCTTTTAAGAAGCGAAAGCGCAAACAATCCTATTTCGGTAGAGGATTGCGCTCAACTAAATCTATTAATATTGTAATGGGTTTAAAATTTTGCGCAAAAATAACAAACAATATATTTTTTTAATAACACTGCTCTGCACGAAAATCGGTCCTAATACCATTCATGCAAATTCTTATGTAAAATAATCTCCTGAATTCAAATATGATGCCCGTTTTGCCTTATAACAAACATTTTTTGGGGACGCTCCCATATTTTTATCACTGTTCGGTAATTGTATGGCTTCGAATTTGATTTGGAGGGGGGAGAGGATAATTTTATAATCCCAAAGCTATTCCTCTGTGGTCCCAAGCCGAAGTAATTTCGGCCCCTCGTGATTTTCACGACCTTCTACTGACAGAAGCAATAAATATTATTAAATACAATAGAGTTATTAACTTTAAGGATATCTCTACAAAAAATATGGCACACGTTGTGCTTATGAAGTTACTAAAAAAAGTTTGTTGAAATCCATCCTTTAAGTTTTGGTTTCACCGAGTAATATCGACATGTAAAGCCATTGTGACCTTTCTGGACCTTAACCTTGCCTCATGGCTGTATTTGATTTTTAACCTCGTTGACGGCTGTTATCGAGACTTCTAATCTTCCTGCTCTGGAATTTGTGTGTGCTTCAACAAGTATTTCTTTGCCATGTAGTTCTGGTGCGACTTTTTTGTGAACTGGACCTTCTTTTTTTCTAAAAGTTCGTGACTGCACTACAAGATAGTTCTGGTGTGAGGAAATTTTTTTTTATCTTAATCGAATATGATCTTGGGGTTCAGTATGTTTCAAAACGTATATTACAAATCCCTTCCTTTGTTTCACCTTGAAGTTTGTACGCTTTTAATGTATTTATTCATTTCACATAGTTATGCTCTTATTTAATTATCATGTTTTATATAAAAGAGTAATATGGTGTATTTATTAAGCGTTAATAAAACTCGCTATTTGAAAAGTATATTTTTTTTCAATTAATTGATATTTAAGTATACATATCTATATATATTGATGGTAAGCAATTACTATAATAAAGATGATTAAATAAGTATAATATTAGCTTAGATATTTATGAAGAAATTTAGTCCCAATAAAATCATAATATTTTACGACGAGAGATACTACATATATTTTGCACACTACATATATTATAAGATACTACATATATTCTGCTATTAAAAAATGCTTCTGTTTTTGTAATTTTATATAATTATGGGAAAATGCTCTATATACACATACCTATACCACACACATACAAGAAACGCAAACTATATACTTTTCTGTCAAAGAATACCTGATTACTAAATTAAACTTATTTCCATTCTCCAAATACTTTATAGGAATTTCGTATTCCGAAAAGTGTAATTTATTAGAAATTTTGTTTTTATTAGTACTTAGTTACTTTAAACTTTAGTAAATCTTTAATATGTTTTTTATAAGTTTTATCATGAACATATCGCTAATTCCACTCTTCTATCACTCTTTGGTTTCAATATTTTAAATTTTATATTTTGCCACACCTTGTTGTTATATATGTGCATGATAATGTTTTCTATGATTGCGTTCATAATATGGTCTTAATACTGTGGAATGCTGTTGTGCTAACATAATATTATAGATAGCATATTATACTAGTTCTGTACAAATTTTTTAGTGGAAATTAAATGTAAAACACAACTTGTACAACAATCATAACAAGAAGTTTTTATCTTTAATTCTCTTTTATCTGTTTATGTATCGAATTATTCCCACTTGCACGATTCCCAATTGCGCGACTATAATTTGCAGGTACAGACGTACAGGTGATTTCTTCCTTTTTCAATTGATAATCTGAGAACGCCCGTAACGTTCCGCAGCAATCCGTACCACGGACGTAAAATCCAAAAAAACATCACTGGACACCACTTCTTCGATGTGCATGAATCTGATAACGCCCGTAACTCGGTTTCGCGGCAATCACTACCACGTACATGAAAACGAAAAACAACATCACTGGACACACCTTCCTCTTTGTGCATGAATCCGAGAACGCCCGTAATTCGGTTTCGCGGCAATCACTACTACGCACGTAAAAAGAAAAAAAAAAATCACTGGACACCCCTACCTGGCTGTGCAAGAATCGGAGAACGCCCGTATCTCGGTTCCGTGGCAATCATTACCACGTACACACACAAAAAAAAAAAAAAAAAAAAAAAAATCACTGGACACACCTACCCCTCTGTGCATGAATCTGAAAACGCTGGCGTAGATCTAGTTCAACGTAAAATACAATCAAATCAATGAAAATCAAATAAACCAATCAAATCTCTCGTAATTTCTTATAACGTAGCTCTAGTTTAACGTAAAATACACTCAAATCAATGAAAATCAAATAAACCAATCAAATCTCTCGTAATTCCTCACAACGTAGCTTAGTTCAACGTAAAATCAACTCAAATCAATGAAAACCAAATAAACCAATCAAATCCTCGTAATTCCTCAAAATGTAGCTCTAGATCAACATAAAATACACTCAATACCCCTACCTGGCTTAGCAAGAATCGGAGAACGTCCGTATCTCGGTTCCGTGGCAATCACTACCACGTACACACACACACAAAAAAAAAAAAAAAAATCACTGGACACACCTACCCCTCTGTGCATGAATCTGAAAACGCTGGCAACTCGTTTTCGCAGCAATCAGTATCACGTACGTATACCTCGTACGCAGGAAGACAACAACCAAAAAAAAAAAAAAAAAAAGAAAAGAAAAAAGAAAAAGAAAAGAAAACCACTCGACACCTCTCCCTCGCTGTGTATGAATCTGAGAACGCATGTAACTCGCACTATTCTTGTATTTTTACTTTATTCGCGCAAATCGGAATTTATCACCCCTTCGCGCAAATGGGAATCGCGCAAGTGGAAAGACACCTATCTATCTATCTATTAATTTTTTTTTTTACAAGCATCCACATCTTGAGAGCTTGTAACAAAGCATGCTTTCATTGGAAATATGTAATTATTTTTGTAAAGAAAAAAAGGAAGGGGCATTTTTGGCAATAAAACATGTTTGTATTATTTTTCCATAGCTCATTTAAATCACACTTGATAGAGAGAACAATTAAATACAAATTATTTTTATTTATTATTATTATTTTATTGCAAGCATTCTGTGAAATCGTCATTAAAATACAATTTTCTTCTAGTTAAAATAAAATAATTAAGATAATTTAAATAAAACAATTTAACTTGTATTTGGACTAATTAAAAATGAATTTTATTTTATTTTTATTTATTTATTTATTTATTTTTAAGTTTTGAATGTACATTAGTGAAATAATTTTAAAAGGTGCTAATGTAATTCAGTTTAAAAAAATAAAAATAAAAAAAATGTACTTTAAATTTACTTTTCACTGATCAAAATTAATAAGCGTTTGGAATTATTTTTTAAGAATAAATAAATGAATAAAATGAATAAATTATAGCAAAAAGAAAAGAAAAAAAACCTCTCAGAACATAAATTGTTTCTTATATTTAAATATAATTTATAGCAACTCTTGTTACTATCATGAATTGGTTTACATTCATAATTAAATTTAACAAAGAATTATTAACAAAGAATAATTTTCATCACTATTTTGAAAACTAGAATTCTACGTTACACATTTCTTTTTTATACATTAAAAATTAAACTCAGCAAAATATTAACAAATGATAGCTGTTATCTACATAAAATGACGAATATTAACGGAAAAGTATGCATTTATCAGCATCTAGTTGCGTGACATAGTCTGCCTTGTTCAACAGTGAATCTTTTCTGTTGCAATATAGTACCGTTTATTTTTAGAGATTTCTAATTAATTACCGTATATCGATGGTTCAAACTAGTACAAATTAAAAAAAATAATAATAATAGTTACCGTCTTAATAAAAAAAAAATGTAAGTTTCTTAAAAGTAATGCTCTAAGCTGATCTAATTTCTAACACAATTTGTTTAAATAATGGAGAAAAAAAAATATTTTTCTTGGTTTGGTGGAATGAATAAAGAAATAAAAGGATAATTTATCGAAAGGAAAAAACAATTAAATTCACCATTAAAATAATACATTGAAAATTAATAATTAGTTTTGCCCGTAATTTAAAAAAATAAAATAAAATGAGTCTAAACGCATGCATTTCTACGTTCGGAGATTAGATGCAATTCAATGTACGAATTACCAATTGGCGATGTGGCGTTTTTTATCTTGGGCCACTTCTACATCATGATTAAAAATGATAGTTAAAATAGAGCAAAAGGTTAAAAAAAAAAATATGTTTTTATTATTATAATATATAGTAAAAAAAAAAAAAATAATAATTTTAGAAATATTTATAATATTAAAAAGAGCATAAATCCGAACTATTTTTTTTTTTTTTTTTTTTTTTTTTTAATTAGGATCAAATTTTGAAAAAGTTAAAATAATAATAATAATAATAATAATAATAATAATAATAAATGTTTTTTTTTTATACTTCCTGATTCATATGTACATTTTTTTTTTATAAAATGGACCAATAATTTTAGTACTAATATATAATCTTTTGGTGCAATTAAAATGCCTTGAAATGTTAGATTTTTTTTTCTTTCATTGCGTTATTTACTAAAGTTAGAAAAATATTCGGGCATGTTACTCATACGACTTTATCTTACCCTGAAATTTAATACTATAAATACAGATTGTAGATTAAGAGGTAAGATAACGTGTACTGTTATGTAAACATATGTTAAACAATTCAAATTATGCTTCGGAAGAGTTTTATAAGATAATTAGTATTGTGTGAAGGGGACTACCTCCCCCCTCAACCCCCGTTTCATTAATGCACCTACATTTATATAGAATTTAATTCTGTTATAAAAATTAAAAGTTTACTTAAAATTATACAGACAATTTTCACACGCAACATTCACTGAAACTTATCAATCTTGATCAAACTTTTCCAGCAACAAACTTATATTACTTCAAAATAAAACATTTGGATCTCCTAAAATTATTCATTTTTAAGTTATTCTAAGAGTAGTATAACACTAAATATCCAAAATAAGTTGAACTTGTTCTCAATATTACATTAAAAATAGTCGATAACTTTATTTTAAATTATCGCAGATAGATGGTTCAACCATTCGTTTTAAAGGTTTTGGCGAGCTTTTTTGAAAGATACCCATCATGAAAATTTACTCCCTTCGAGGGAGGACTTCACCCCAGGGGAACAGGCGAGGCCCCCTACATACACATTTTTTTTCCCTGTTCATTATCTATATTACAAAAAATATATATTCGTTTCATATGGTTAAGATGGCTATAGATGTTAAACTGTACTTACCTGCAATTTCCCCCATAGACGTAATGTATTTGAATAATTTTGAGTGTCCCTGTACACGAAACTTCTGCTTCATCTCAACGAAAAGCTTACAATAGCACCCCTATATGATACACATTTAGAATACCGGATTTGGAATTTCTGTTACTATTTGATCTAGAGATATGCCGATAACAGATACAGACAGACACACAAACACACAGACCAATAGATAAAAACATGATTTTGTATTCAGGGGACCTCAGAACATGTAAATATAACGAAAACTCACTTTCAAAAATTTGACCCTAAAACAATACTTTCTCTACCGTAAGGGCAAGAGAAAGTAAAAAAAAAATTTATTCAATAAAAATGAATAATAAAATAATATATATTTATCTATTATTACGAAAAATCCCAAAATAGAAAAAGGAATAATAATAATGATTTAAAAAAATATATATAATACATAAATAACTAAGTAATTGTGTATGATTTGTATAGTTTACCAGTGATTAATAGGAGTTGTTTGTTTGATTTAGTAATACTAGCTGGCTTCGCCCACTTCGCTGGCCAATATAGTTAAAGGATTTCTTTCTTTTTAATTGAATAACTGAAACGTTTAAATAAATATATTTCGACTATTTTATTCACAGGTTTAGTATGAGATCTCCTTGACAATAGCAAACATTTTTTGAACGTCTCAAATCTGTGCAACAAAACTAATATTAAAACGAATATTCTCGAAAACAGTCAAATAGAAATGCTAATTCTTCCAATATTCGGGAAACAGCTGAATCTGTTACTCGTACAGTAAAAGTCACTATTCGAAGAATTGTTCGAAGAGTTGTCGAATCAGAGAACGCACGTAAGTCGTTTTCTCCGCAATCACTATAACGCACGTATGTACGCTTCCCGCACATGAAAACAAAAAACAAAAAACAAAATAAAAAATACTGGACAGCGCTACACCGCTGTGCATGAATCTCAGAACGTACGAAACTTGGTTCCGCAGCAATCACTATCACGCATGTTAAAAAAAAAAAAAAAAAAAAAAAAAAAAAAAACTCACTAGATACCCCTACAACGCTGTGCATGATTCTAAAAACGCACGAATCACGGTTCCGCTGCAATCACTAACACGCATGTTTAAACCAAAAAACATCACTGAACACCCCTACACCACTGTGCATGAATTTGAAAACGCACGTAACACGGTTCCGCGGCAATCACTATCACGCATGTAAAAAAAAAAAAAAAAAAAAAAGTCACATGACACCTCTACCTCAAATCAATGGAAACCAAATAAACCAATCATATCTCTCGTAACTCCTTATAACGTAGCTCTAGTTCAACGTAAAATACACTCAAATCAATGAAAATCAAATAAACCAATCAAATCTCTCGTAATTCCTCATAACGTAGATCTAGTTCAACATAAAATACACTCAAATCAATGAAAATCAAATAAACCAATCAAATCTCTCGTAATTCCTCACAACGTAGCTTAGTTCAACGTAAAATACACTCAAATCAATGAAAACCAAATAAACCAATGAAATCCTCGTAATTCCTCAAAACGTAGCTCTAGATCAACATAAAATGCACTCAAATCAATAAAAATCAAATAAATCAATCAAATCTCTCCTAATGCCTCATAACGTAGCTCTAGTCCAACGTAAAATACCCTCAAATCAATGAAAATCAAATAAACCTATCAAATATTTCGTAATTCCTTATAACGGAATTTATCAGGCTTTAGTTATATGCAAGCTTAGTTAAATTTTTAATACTTTTTATAATTATTGTCTCAATTCATTATATTTCTAATATTTATCTTCTTTATTCATTACATGGTTGTTCTTAGTAAATACTTAGCGCCTGGCAAAAAAGGCAAATCTTATGGTTTGTCTTGTGCTCGGTACAGAGTAATGTATAGGGATTACTCTGGATCGTCATCCTGCTACCTATATCATCCTCCTCTTCGTAATTTATTTTTTAAAAAATGCAATTCTACAAGGTGTCTTACTTGCCCTCTTGCTGATGCTTCTCATTTTAGAGATAGCTCCTCTCATGTTACATTTTGTAAGGCTTTTAATATCATTTACTCAATCAAATGCAATTTATGCAATATGATTTATATTGGACAAACTAGCAATCCATTACACAAGCGGATTAACTTACATCGTTCTGATATTAAAAAATCACGACAATTTACTACTAATTTTGAATATATGCACTTCCATCAACATGACTTTAATAATATTACTGTGAAAATTCTTAATTTTAAGAAGAATTTGAATGAACGTCTTTTACTTGAATCACAATATATTAAATCTCTGAATACACTTTATCCCTTTGGTTTAAATTCTAATGTTTATAATAAACAACATATTGTTTATTCCAAGGTTTCAAAAATTGAATTTTACAGTAATATTTATAAAACATTAAATCACTCTTTATTTAAAAAGACTACTAGAACTTCTAGGGGTTCTTCTAGGTCGTCTTCCCCACTTCTGGACATTTCATCTCTATTACAAAATCTCAAATCCTTAGAACGTATTTTTCTTAAGTCTTATAATTGGAAAGATATACGTAATTTTATATTTGGTATAAAAAAGAAGTATCTTCTTAAATATTTTCAAGTCTTCCATTCTCATTCTTTTGATTCACACTTCAGTGATGTATTTTTTGATATTTTACACTACAGGGCTGAGTGTTTTAATATTAAACTTGACTTAAAATCTGGTCAAAAAATAAATAACTCTCTTTTGGTGACAAATTTTTCTCATCCTGTGTTTAATAAACTTCATATCCACAATTTACTTAATGATCCATCCAATCCTTTTCCCATCAAAAACTTCATCATTCAAAAAACTTTTAAATACAATATTACTTTAGGCAGAAAAATATTTAACTACAATAAATTTGCTAAATTTCTTACATCTATTGATCAGCCTCCATGCTATTGTTCTGATTCCAAATATAAATCTTTTTTCAATCCATCTCATGGTCATATTATTACTGGCGATATCAATATTGTGGAAAATCTTACTTTAAGATCTTTGATGAAATATGGCACTAAATTTCGTATGCCTTCAAAATTCAAATTTATTGATATCATTACTCAATTTAATTTAGACTTGGATCTCTTTATATACAAAATTGCTATTGATTATAATAAACCAGTGGAATATTTTAATGAGTGGAAATTTAAGCTACTTGAGAAATTTAAACTTGATTTAGTTTATAATATGCACCATCTTTCTAATATCAAGTACTATAATTTCAAAGAAATTAATTCAGCAATTCTCGACCTACAGTCTAAATTTATTATTACTTATGTTGACAAGGCGGCTAATAACTATGCAATTACTTGCAAAAAGTATTATAAACAACTTCTTTTTGATACTATGGATACTAGTAATATTTTTGTTAAGATTAATGACAGTATCGAAATTAAAAACAGGCATATATTTAATTATTACAAGTTGATAAAAACTAAAGATAATAACTATAATTATCCTTATTTAGTTGTAATTCCGAAATTTCATAAAGATCCAATTAAATTTCGTACTGTTACTGTTGCCTGTAATGCCTACACTTCTAATGCTAATATTATATTATTAAATATCCTTAAAAAATTACATAGTTATATTGTTTCTAACAAGTGTAATTTTTTTCTAAAAAATAGTTTTCAACTCAAAAATAAAATTAAAAATCTTACTGATATTACTGGTATGAAAACTTTTGATTTCAATGATCTTTTTAATAATATAGTTATTAAAGATATGTTTGATATTATAAATAAACTTTTTGTAGAAAATCAGCAGTATTTAAATCTAAATGTTAACATTACTCCTTCAACCTTTAAAACTCTGACTAGGTTTATACTTTTCCATAACTATATTTTATTCAATAATTATTTATATAAACAACGTTTAGGATTGCCACAAGGTGGCATTGCTTCTAGTATATTAGCTGATCTATACTTATATTATTATGAGCGTGATATTGAGTGTAATAACTTTAAATTACTTCGATACATAGATGATATAATTATATTATACTTGGATAAACATCACACCAATCTAAACTTACCTGTTAATTATCCTGAAAATCTGTCTCTTAGTAGTACTGATTTGGAATCTAATGTCATTAGTTTCTTAGATTTAAAAATTATTCTTAACTGTAATGGCAAATTAGAATTTGACTTATATGATAAAAAGAAAGATTTCCCCATTAAGGTAAATTTTTTTACTAATTTTCAAACATGTTTACATAAATCTGTATTTGTCAATATTCTTCTTAATTTTAATCTGCGTATCAAAAATTTAGTGTCTGATAAACATCAAAAAGTACAATTTCGATTTTTTAAAAAATTAGCATTAATTAATGGCTATCCCAAACACTTGATTCAAAAATTCTTTTAAACATTTATTTATTTATTTTATTATTGTAAATATTATTATTTATTATTTATTTATAATTTTTATTTTTATTACTATTATTCACATTAAAATAATTATGAATAATTCATTTTATTTTATTTTACTATTATTTTCATCTCAATACTCTAGATGGCAGCACTATCCATGCTAAAATAATTATGAATAATAATCTGCTTTTTTTAGGATCTGAATACGTATGAATCCTTAATTTACCTGAATAACACTGCGCATCCTTTATTACTCAATGGTCACTGCAATTTTGACCTGATTAACTGTGTGTTTAACTGAGTTCTGATTGTTAAATTTTACATGTGCATTGTATCTTAGTTTTTCTGGATTGAATTTTTCTGGTTTTTTCACATGGGTATCTTGTATTTGAATCAGTTTCAAATATATTTTATTAAGTAATTTTGTATGTTTATTTCAATCTCCAATAAATATGTCTTAGGATTATTTCAGGTAATATTGTGATTTTGATCTTCTTTTTTATGGATTTTCAATGGATGTTTCGGGCCTGTGAACAAAAAAATTCTTAGCTTTTGCTTTCTTTGTGACAGAAAAACATCCATTTCTTAGCATATTTGCATTCTACCAGGCACTTGAAAACGTTGGAATGCAAATCATGCTTTTTTCTCATCTCCAAAATTCATTTCGATTTATCTTTAATTCTTTTCTGATTTGATATGAGTGGTCTGCGATTATGATCTGAATAATTGTTTTAATGCTGAGGTTGAAACATCTTTGAATTTCATAAAATTTTGCACTGATATTATTATATTTTATTATTGTATTACTATATATATATATATATATATATATATATATATATACAAATATTGTTCACTTAATAGTATAAGATAAATCTAGATTTCACAAGGAATTAAGTAAAATAGGTTTTCAGTATTCAGCAACAGCTCTTCCCCCCCCCCCTTCCCGAGAGGAAGAAAAAAAAAAGAAATCCTAACTTCTAAACTTTCATTAAATTATTTATTTTAATTTATAATTGTTGACAAAAAAATTAAACTTTAAATTTTACATCTGCTTTTTAAGATAGCACGCGATCAAATGTTTTATATAAAAATTAAATCATTAAATTCATTTTTTTTTTTTACTTATTTTTATTTCATATTGCTCGCGCACGTTTTTTTCCTAATCCAAATTATAAAAAAAAAAAAAATAAATAAATAAATAAATAAAATGATTTTGATGAAATTCTTCCCAAAGCAGAATTTAGTTTAGGACATAGGACTATTAGTTATTTTTTTCTTTTCTTTTCTTTTCTTTTTTTTTTTTTTCCAATTATTACATCGCTTTCAAATTATTCAATTATATTTTCGATAAATTTTAGATTTCGATAAATGTCCAACTATCGAAAAATGACACCGTAAATATACCAGATTGAGACTAATAGTCCTCAGTCCTATAAAATAAAATAAAAAATAGATAGTTAAGTAGTATTATTTCGACACCTAAACTAGCGATGAATTTGATGGAGTTGAGCTAAGGTTATGTTTCAAAATATACTAATTTAATTCACATTTCTTTACTCAAATAAAATTATTTTGGTAAAAAAAAAAAACAGTTAAATTTTAAAGAAGCATTTTTTTTCTTTATTGCCTATTTATCCCGACATTTAGCAAATATTTTTCATTTGGCGAATATGGCAAACTTGATAACTCCAGACGGGCAGAGACCGATTAGTAATAAAAATAATAATATTAATATTAATAATGTGCACTAATGACGTGTATTTATAATTAAAAATGTATCTCTGAATTTCAAATATGTTAAATAGTGTTAGTTTCATTTTACTAAAAAAATAATCGTAGATATACATTCTATACTACTGTTGAAGACGACTTCTTCTATGCCAAATAAAAGGACTTTCGACATAATTAAATTACGTACTTATTTGTAAAACGCAATATACTTCTATGGTCTTTTTAAATTAACTTCTAACAGTGCATACCTTTTTTAATAAACATTGTACTGTAGTTTGCCTTTCATCATTACGTCAACAAAGAATTTTTAAAAAATAAAATGTTAATTCATGATCCTAGCAATTTTGAACCACTTTATACATACATACCTATATATATATATATATATATATATATATATATATATATAAATTAATCCGGTTATTATTAAAAATAGCCAATGATTATTAAAAATTACAGCCTCTTTTGGTGAATGTGATTTTAATTAATGCACGTTAATCACATTAACTGGCAATTTTTAATAATTACCAAGAAAGGATGTGATCCGTTAGACTTAATCCATTGAAACTTAATTTTTATGTATTTATCTACTATGATAATTAATATGTCGTTTTAGACTTTAATACAGTTTAAAAATCTCATGAATTAAATAAATGTTTCGATTAGTTAAATACTTCCATTAACGACTATCTAGATAACTGAAGTATTGCATTTGGTCAAAAATTTCGATATCGAGTTTTCAGTTCATTTACATGTTTAAAGGTTTCCTGAGTCCAAAAAGTGTGTTTTACAATTGGTCAGTGTGTAAGCATGCATGTATGTACGTATGTGAAAAGGGAATCTAATGACTACCTTACATTTAAAATGATTAAAAATATAAAAGCGGGGCTTCAGAATTATGACTGGTCTAGTGTACAGGTGATTTCGCCAATTTTTGTTGAAAATTTGAATTTGGACTTAAGACCGTAAACTGCATCACAAACACGAATCTAAACGACTTCAAAGTTACCATATAATTACCGTTTTAGATGTATTTTCTTCTGGATTAGTTGGTTATTACGAGTAATTTATAGGCATCTTGTATATGTAGGTCGGTTTCAGGTCTTACAAATGCATTTATTTAAAATGGGTCTACGGATATTTTCCAAACTCGCCGTATAAACTACCTTTTAGATACCCTTTCCTTTGCAATTCTTTGCTTGTGGTAAACAGAAGAATTTGCCATTTTTGGGGGAAAATCGTGAATGGAAGGGAAAGTCGGTATCTCAAAAGAGACTCTAACGATTTTCTTCGAATTTTCGACATAAAATTCTTAAATTTAACAACGAAATCGATATAAAATTTGCAACTAAATGGGAGAATTAATATCGCCAAATATAAAATATGCGTGATCGTCTGCATATAAAATAAATAATAAAGGGATATCGTGTAATTGTTGCTGACGGACAAAAATTAATTTTCAGAAGTAAAAAAAAAAAAAAAAAAAAAAAAAAATATTACGCCTGAGTAATAAAAAACCCCAGCTGAACACGTAGAAAATCATTGAATCCAACAAAATTACTTGGAAATTATTAATAATAACCTAACAAAGTGATAAATTCTCAAAAATTATTTACTTTAACCATACTACATGGGTTATCTATAGTAATAAAAGTTAATAATAATAACCGGTCAATGTGATAGATTCCCATAAATTAATCACTTTGACCGTCTTTTTTGAAATCGCCGATTCTTATTAATAATTACCGACTAATCGCATTGGAAGTAACATATATATGAAAACTGTTTAATAAGTAAAATGCATTTTCCATCCCAACACATACAAACCTTTTGGCATACAGACGGCCAGTAGTCGGCAATGACAGATTACTATCAGCAAAACAGCACATTTGTCGGCAAATAATCAGTAAAGTGCTCGCAACAACAGAAAAACAATGTCGGCAGCTATTACCGTACCGTTTACGGATGAAATTAGAATATCGGCATACGATACTGGGCTGATCCGGTAGTGACCCAAAAGAAAATGCCCCAATGCCTGTCTTAAATTCTGTGAGTTTGGTTAAAAGCAGAATTTGTTAATAATATATTTAAAATAGTATAATGTGGCACTCACACGCCATTCTTTTACCCTAAAATTCAATGCTATAAAGACGTATTGGATATTAAGAGGTAAGATAACGAGTATTATCACATTAAGTTTAAATTAATTCAAACTACGCTTTGGAACAACTTTATTTGGCAAATAATTCTATAAGAAAGGGACTATCGAACCCCCCCCCCCCCTCACCTCGACTGTCGTTTGAATATCATACCTATATTTATAAAAAAAAAAAAAAAAAAAAATCAAATCTGTTAAAACTGAATAACATAATGTTAATATCTTAAAACTTAATTCCAAATCATTCACCCTCACCATTTATTAAAACATATCAATCTTTTACAAATTTCTCAAGTAACAAACTTATATTAACTTAAAAACACAACATTTGAATTGTCTGAAATTATTTGTTTTTGAGTTATCTGGTAAGAGTTATGGTCAAGATCAAACATTAAAAACATGACTTCAGTCTTCAGGAAACTTCAAAACGTGTAAATACAAAAAATAAAAATAATAATAATAATAATAAATAAATAAAAATAGTATATTTAGATTAAAAATACTTTATTTAACCTATGGTTATGTAGAATTCCTATTCATTCCTGAGCGGTTTTCCTAGGCATGATAAAATATCATAGTAAAGCACTTCCGTTAATTACATTCAATGAAGAAGAATGTTTCCACTTAATTATTGGAAGCCCTTTATATCTTCTAGAAAGTAAATGCATACCACAGTGCGCATTTAAATATAATCCTACATTAGTAACGCGCAGTACAACCTAAAATGCATTTTCGTCAATTTCCAAGTATTGACCCTATATTTTCCAGTACTTTTTTTAGCCATGTAAACGAACGGTGAATGATATTCATACCATAGTTTACATGAAACATGATTTTATGCATATAAAAAATATACAATCATTTCATTTGGTTGATTGCAAGCTCTAAATGTTAAACTCCATTTACTTGAATTTTTGGCTATATACGTAATATATTTATTTGAATTCTCTTAGATGTCTCCGTACATTAAAAGAAAAAAAAAAAAAAAAAGCTTCATTTCAACGAAAAGTTTAGTGTAGCATCCCTGTATGATACAGATAACCACAATAACTAGTTTGAATTCCCTGCTGCTATTTGAAGGATTCAACCCATAACCATCGCATTATTAGTATGACACTCTAACCAAAAGTCGTAAACATACCAGAAAACTCTGACAAATACACACACACACACACACACACACATATATATATATATATATATATATATATATATTTACATTTATAATCATAGAATATTGTTCTCGAATACCTTAAAAAAATATTTTGAGTATTTAAGATTTTTTTATCTCTTGCAAAAGTGAAATATCTATATCTATATTTCTATTTCAAATTTTTATTTATTTATTTATTTTTTAATAGCAAGTCACTTTAAGAATAAATTTTTACTTTATGCATTTGAGGGCCCCATAATAAATAACTTTCTTGCTTTCTTACTTTTTTTTTTTTTTTTTTTTTTTTGGTACTTAAATTTTTATTTTTTGCTTTTAGTACATAAAAAAAAAGCTTCTTACATAAACAAAGGGAAATTTCTTGGGACATTGTGTAAAAAAATGAAAGTTTCTCTTTGACATCTTTCCCATTAATTATCTGCAACAAAATAACACATCGACTTTCGACGATCGAACCTACGACCATCATGTTATCAGTATGAAGCTCTAATGAACTGACCTAACGAGTGACGAAAAAAGCTGCTTACATTTACATTAAAGGGAAGGAGCCTTATTTTTCAGCGTGACATAAAAATGTTTTGAATAGAAAATATACAAGAAAAAAAACTATGTTTTACATTGCGTATTCCAAACAAATCATTTAAACTCAATTCGGAACCTACTATAATCTTTACTACAATCTTTACTAAATTTGTATCAATTTATTTGAAATGTAATACAGTAAACTCGATTTATATAACTTATATTTAGGTAATAAATACCAAGTTTTCAATTAATGTTTTAAAGTAGAAAATATATATATAAAAAATATATATAATATATATATTTAATAAAAATATATTTATATAAAAGACAAACGTTTGTCTAAAAGGGGAAAAAGAATGAAAGTGAACTGCCGTAAGTTAAAAAGAGCATATGGGATTTTTAATATGATATATAACCTGATTTTGAAAAGAAAATTGACAGCCAGAGCGGTAAAATCAAATAAATACTTTATTTTATTTCTCTGATATATGGTTTTCTGGAAATATCAATGGAAATAAATTTTTGAAACAGTGTGGGTCATATTACAACCCATGACGTAATTTATATATTTCAGAAGAAATAAATTAATGATGACATCCGTTTTTCATAATGAATTATCTTTTAAAATATCAAAATCATTAGATAAAATTTATATATATGATTTCTGTTACAAGTGTCTCTTCAAATTTAAGTATCATAAAATTCAAGAATGTAATGTTATATTTTATTACGTGTATACATGAACGTTTTGTATATTTTAAGGCATGTTATAATATCAGTTTTTATAAATGAATTAAAAAAAAAAAAAAATGATTTAATGAAAAATATTTTCAACTTTAATCTATTGAAAATGTTTTTTATTATTTATAAAAAAAAAAAAAAAAAAAAAAAAATGTTCTATTCAGAAAAGAAGCATTTATTAGATTTATTATTATTATTTTCTCATATTTCATTAAGGATGGCTTTCGAAAAAGCAATCTAATTCATCACTTTTATTCTCCAATAAACACCATTTGAAATAATAATAAAACAAATAATGCATGGTCATATATATATATATATATATATATATTTATTTATTTATTTATTTATTTATTTATTTATTTAACATTTTAATGGCATTTTGTTAAATTTCGAGAATGCATGACATTTATCATTGTAAAAGATAGGTAAAATAACATTTTATTTTTATCTAAATTTTTACATGAAAATTTTAAATAAACAAATAAACAAATAAATAAATAAATAAATATAAACATATATATATATATATATATATATATATATATATATATATATATATATATATATATATATATATATATATATTATTTATTTATTTTTTGAAAGCATGCAAACAGAAGATATTTAGAGACGTTTTTAATATTCTAAAAAAAAAAAAAAGATATTGTGAGTTTTTTCCTTTTTATCCCACGCTATTTTCTATTGATTTTTCACTCTTTTAATCCGTTTCCTACATCCTAAAGTACGGTTGCTCTCCCACACGCACACCACCAACGCCGTATCTAAAGGAAATTGCAACTACAGATAGTATTATCTTATTATCGAATACGCTTTGTTTATAAGACACCCATCTATTTTACATCTCATAATTCAAAATTGTGTAAAAAGCATAAATGCTATAAAATTATGATTTTAGTTGTATTACAAAAGTTTTGTAAAATGCGTATGTAAATACTGAACATTTCTAGTTTAGAATTACTTTTAGTTAAGGAATAATTATTAACCAACTAATTAAATAATTAAATAAATAAAAATACCTTCATGTAAGACAAATATTAATGATATAAGTGTATAAAAATAACAGTAATAACAAAATTAATAGGCATTGTTTCAGATAAGTTTTGAAAATACAATTAAAAGAAAGACAGACATATAGGTTATTGGCGGATGTTTTAACAGCCATGTTTAACAGTTATCATGTTCTGTTTATGAAAACAATAAAAAAACATTCACCTAAATTTAAAATGCATATTTAATTTTTTTGCATTTCTTATATAATCCCATTTTCCATTTAGTCCCCAGAATTAGAAAATTTTGCTACTCAGATTCGTTTTCTAAGATAAAACATAAATGTTAGAGTAACACAATTTAAAGATTCTCCAACTAATCTATAAACGAGCATTTTAAAAATAATAAAGTCAGATTTGGAAATCTATTCAAGACCTTATCCGCAGTTTCATATTAAAAAGCATGGAATTCTTCCCCATTTCTGTTCATCCTCAAATCTATTATACTTTCTCTGTATTATTAAAGTGAAAATTTCTTTAGCCACACTAAACACATTTTTCCTTTAAAGAGAAATTATATGATCCTTTGTAAAAATGTTTATTCTGCGTCATGTTTATTTTTGATTTAAAATCAGCTATATGGTATTTATTTTGACATAAAAAGAAATCTCTATAGTTACATATAAATAGCAAAATAATAATAAAATAAATATGGTGTGTAACAGCCACATGACTTCCATTACACGCTATTATATGTATTTTGTTCATTTTTGGAGGATAATGTGATCAGTAAAGGTAAAATTGACTTAGAAAAACTAGACATCTAAAATTTTTTCATTAAGCGAAAGCTCATACTCGTGTAAAGATATGTAAAACCGATTTTCATAGCGAGTTAAAAAAATAAAAGTTTTATATTTTTAAACATCAATTTCCGAGATCTAAAAACTCACCTATGTAAGCGGGATGACTGTTAATTTTCATGTAATAACCTCGTAATACATGAAAAAGGAAATATAAAATAGATTTATGTAACAATTTTCAAGAAAATCGTTAGAGCCGTTTTTAAAATACCAACTTTTACCAAAACTTAACATACTCAATTATTGACCTGAAGACAATAATCACACACAAAAGGATATTTAAAAACAGTTAATATGGCGAGTTTGAAAAAAAAATCCGTACAGCCGTTTTTAAAGAAATGCACTTGCGAGACCTGAAGTTGAGCTATTTATACAGGATGCCTATCAATTTTTCTGAACTTATCAACTATATCATTTGAAAAGACATGTAACAGAGTGTTTATATAAAAACTTTGAAGAAAAGTGTTAGAGCCGTTTTTGAGACACGGATTCCGGTTTCCGATGTCCTACATCTGTTTTTCCAATTGTCACCAAAATTTGGAAATTTTGTTTGTACACCAGACCTGTCTTAATTCTGAAGTTTCGTATTTCGATCTTTTCAGTTTCGGAGACATGATATCAGAAGATTCCCCGCATACATAGATACACACACCGACCAATTGCCAAAAACTACTTTTTTGGACTCATGAAATATTAAAATGTGTGAAAACTGGATATAGAATTTTTGTAATAAATACAATACTTCCATTGCCCACGGTAGTCGGTAAATCGAAGTAAAAATAACTGTGACAAATTAAAATTTTTCATGCAAACACTTTCTGTTAAAATTGTCACTTTTTTTGAAAAATATGCATATTAGTAGATATTAAAAAAAAAAAAAAAAAAAAAAAAAAACATGTCATACGTATCACGGTCTCCAACACTCAAACTTTAAATCGTCTTATGATATGCAGTTTCCTCTTTTGAGAAAATTATGTATTTACAAACAGAATTGATTATTTTTGTGTGTGTTAAAAAGCAAGACGTAACCTCCAACTTCTTGTTTATTATCAATTTGATATTTAATCTTATTGAATAATTTATAACTTGATAGGCAATTTTAATTTTAAAACCGTATCATGAACACTTTTAGTAAAATCTTTATCAGTGCGTTTGAGTATTAGGACCCTTAAGACTAATATTTCACACGTTCTTCAAATCGTGAAATATTTTATCGTCAAATGTTTCATTTATTTTCTCATTAGGTATATTAATAATAGCTTAACTCTATTATGAGAGGAACTGATTAACATCATCAAAGATGGTCATAATGCAATAAGGTTCTAAATTAAGTTTCATAAGGTTGCTGATAAAATTATCGGCTAATATTAAGGTAGGAATTTAAGTATGGGAGTAATTCTTAAGTATTTTTGTCCTTTTCAGTTCTTTGTAAGTGTATAAACTGCATCTGTATGATCCTTATTATGATACTTATCGAGTTTTTTTGCGATATAAATTAATGTAATTAAAAAAAAAAAAATCTGAAATTTTCAGAAATATGTGATGTAGGAATTTACTTTTGCTTAAGTCCAATTTTAGGTAATTAAAAAAAAAAAAAAAAAACAACCTTAACATTTTTTTTTATCGTGTATGATATAGTGTATGCCATGCTATTTAAAATAAATAAATAAATATATATATATATATATATATATATACATATATATATATGTATATGGAATAATCGTGAAGAAACGCCCATATATATATATATATATATATATAACAAAACACGATTTATTAATTTAAATTTATTTTGGGGTCTTTAATAATGTTCTATTTAACAGATTTTTGAGTACATTGACATATCAAACATGGGGATATTGGGATTATTATTGGTCAACCGCATTTTTGAGCATGTTAATATACTTAAAAAGGTGTACATGGGTTTTCAAATTTAAGTATATATTTTTTCGAGGCTATTTTGAGGCAATATATACTTATTTTTAAGAAACTACTTTTTACTGTGTAGGTTGGAATAGTAATGAGTTATAATTAATTAAATAGATGTATTCCTTTTTAGTGTATTTAACTACTGTGGCTTTTTTTCCGGGATACATAAAAAAATTTCGTATTATTACGGTCTATACTCGGTATTTCTTAAAAGTGTGTTTTAGCATGTTTACACCAATGAAATTTTATTAGAAGTTTAAAAAACATGTTTTTCTGTAGAAAAGTGTAGATATGGAATTGGTAATTAATTTACAGGATTACACAAAATAATTTCGATGTGTTTAGTAATGGTTTGGAATGAAATTTGGTACAAGTACTTATGAATTACAGAGAATTACTACAAGACTACCAGTTATTAGGAATACACACACATATATATATATATATATAAATAGTTGTAGAAAGAGAGGTACAGCGGGGGTTGAGTGGGGCGTCAGATCCCCCTCTTAAACGTTTCTGTTTATGTAGGAAATCAATCGAATCAATATATATATATATATATATATATATATATATATTATGTAATAAGGAATAAATAAAAATGATCTGTTGAGTAATGTGTGATGCAAATAAGACGTTGAGGCTACTGATCTGCAGATCCACTTAGTTTTATTATTTTGCATAAATTATTATTTTATGTTTATTCGAACATGGCGGTTATCTTGAGAAAAGAAACGGAACTACAACAATCAGCAACATTGTACGCATAAAGCAAAATAATAAAATCTCGACGATGTCTTTTGAGATTTTTTTTTTTTTTTATTATTATCATATTTATTTATTTGTTTATTTTCTTCGTTCAAATACTTTTTTCTTATTATTTCAAGCTAAGTGTTTTTTTTTCCCTTATAGTATATTGTTACAAATTTGATGCATGTTTACTATTACATTTATTTATTTTTTACTATTATTTTATCCCTTTTGAAATTACGGGTAACTTTTTTCTTTCTTAATTCAATAAATTGTTTTAGCTATGATATCAATTTGAAGAATTCCACACGGGAAAACATTTTTTTTTTTTTTTTTCAATAAGAAAATTATTTAATAAGAATGTATCTTTAATTTAAAGTTATATTTTGAAAATAAGATAATATTTCAGATATGGATAATTCAAATTTTGTTATTATTATTATTATTATTTTTAATTGTTTCATATTCACTAACATATTTTTCTTTCAAAAATTTAAACTAATATTTAAAATTATTATTCAGATTTCATAATTTGAATTTTTCAGTGGGCTTTATTATTTTTTCGACATATTTAATTACCTAAAATAAAGTCAATTGATTAAAGTTCTAAATTAATGAATCAGTATATGTACATAATATTTGCATTTATATAAACGCATTTAGTAGATCAGATTTTGCTTTTTAACTGTTCTAAACATAAAAAGAAATAATTAGAAATGTCTTAATGCATTATTTTCTAATAATTTATTAAACAATGGTGTATTTTTATTTTTCAGGGGGTTTTATTCTTCTTATAATTTCTTTTTTCTTTTGTTCAAACTATTTTATCAACGAAAAATAAATAATAATGCACTAACAATTCTATTGTCTTCATATTTTATCTTCTCCATTTGTTTTAACTATAATTCTCGGTTTCTGGCTTTAAGAATATGCCTAAGGGATTCTTTAAATCTCAGGAATAGTTTATTTGATTAGATAGAAATTTTTTAGTTATATGCAATAAAGAAATATTTTGTATGATTGTGGTATATATATTAAATCTATTCTGTTTTAGTATTGCTTTTTGTACAAAAATCTTTGTAAGATTATAGCAAACTTGTACTGTATGCATATCAGCCAATCCATGGTAAAAAGTGGGAAAACTTTAGGCAAATTAAGGTGTTATAAAATATTGTAAATCAGAATTTCTAAAATAAATTAGCGGCAACAGCCGAAAAAGAACAGAGTGGGAGGGGAGTGGAAACAGAGGAGGACATGTTTTAGTTTAGTCCGAAGGAATAATTTTATTTCGTGTTTAAATATTTTGTATAATTTTGACATGTGATAGTATTTCCTTCATTAAAACGTTTGTCTTCAATTATAACATTTTTGTTCAGTGCTATGACTGGGTTTAATTAATTAGTTGTTTTCTCCGTGATACGAGAATTTGAAGACCAAGGATTGCTTACTCTTTTGAAAATTATTTATGATTTTACTCTTATATTTAAAACTTGCCTTTATCTTGAGTTTATTTCATTTATATTTATTTTTTTAAGCCTAAAAATGACCATCGTCATACATTTTAAACATTTGTCTACATTGAAAGCTATCAATTTATAGAGGTTTATCTCGCATTGACATAAACAATGTTTCTCATTGACAAATGAATTTGTGTAATATGGAAACAGATTTTATATTTAGATAACATAATCATTTGAACATTGCAAAAATATTATTATTATTATTATTATTATTTTATATCACATCTAATCTTTCTAATTTAACTTAAGTCCTTTTTTTTTCTTTTATAATTAACATTATGCACATTTTGTAAACTGCACTTTTTTTAAAAAATTTTTTTATCCATTCTTTAGTGCAATTAAAAAAAACAATCCGAAGCTAGAAGTTACCAAAAAATGTACGGACCTAAATTAAGATTTTTTTTTTTTTTTTTTTTTTTTAAGTTTTAGAATTTATTTAATTTATTTATCTTATACCTTTCTTTCTTTTTTTTTTTTTTTTAGATTTATGAAAAAAGATAATGTACTGTTGCGATCACACAGGAAGTGAAAGGCTATTAATGTTACTTAAATTTAAAACAATATTCTAAATTCAGTCGAAATAATTAAATAATTAGAATATAATTTATAACAAAATGCTCTGTATTTATAAAACAAAACGAAACTTTCTTTATTTGAACTGATTTAAAGATATTCTGCAGAAACAATCAATTCTTTTTCTTAAAAGGGCAACATGAATAAACAAAACATTTATTTTTGTTTTTTTCTTGAACAGTCGTATGTGTGTTAAGCAGTGTCGTCGTATCATTTTTACGAGACACATTTATCGTTTTTTATCGTTATTATAACGCTGATTTTGTTTTTAGATTTTTAGTCTTTATTTTGTTTATCGGCATTAATTGAATTATTCTTTATTGAACATCAAATATTTGTTGCCATTTGCAGTTACCTGGATTACCAAAGACGAATATTAACCTTTTGTATCCCACCAGGACTTTAAAGTCCCATAAAAAAAAAAAAAAACAAAAAAAAAAAAACTCAATATAGCCTAAATTTACTAAAAGATTTCATTTGAACTTCAAAGTCCCTATAGTTTAAGCTTTACCTATTGTTAAGCTATAGTTAAAGCTAAATTTAATATGAGATGTTTCTCATGAATAAAGAAATATAATAAAAAAAGTTTCAAACTATTTTTCCAAAAATAAGGTTATTTGGGATATAAAGGGTTTTAAGTAAATTAACTACTTGAAATATTTTTTATTTAAGTTGTTAATGTTTACAATTTGTATTTTAATTAATTTCAATGTGTATTTCTTTCAAAATTTTGATATTTTTATTTATAGAAAAAGTTTGATTTTAAATGGCATCAGTGATTATATAAAACATAAATAAACGCCTCTCAGTTGCTTTGTTAGCTATATTAGTCCGTACTCCGCTATTTTTTCAGTTTAATATATATATATATATATATATATATTAACTTTGAAATAAATTTATAACTAAATATACTATTTATTATTTTATGATGGACAAATTTGGGAATGAAAGGGTTAAAACAGGTTAGCTGAATAGCGATCATTACCAGAAATTATATATATATATAAATCAAAAAATTCTTGTATAGCAACATCTGTTATATATATATATTACCAGATATTTTATTCTGAAATGTGTATATGAAAAGAAATATCGGTTTGTTTTTGGCTGTTGCTCGGTAATCTTTCAATATGATATGGTTTATGGTTTAAAAAAAAGACTCTAAATTACTGCAAATATCTATTTATGAACAAGGACTCGAATGTGTCAACAAACAAACGAAGAATAAGGAAAATATATCTTGAAATTTTTATTTATTAACAGTTTTATTTTTATCTTATAGAACAAAAATTTATTGAGAAGTTAAAGTTAATGCTTTATCTTAGTTAAATATCATAATATTTTTACTTTAAATTTTACTTATTTAATGGTAATAATAATATATAATTAACCCCCCCCCCCCTTTTTTTTTTTTTTTTTTTTTTTTTTTTTAGGAGTGCTTTAACTATTCATTTTAATTGAAAGTAGTAGGATTTTTCAATATTTATTTAAGAATAAAATATATAAGAAGAATCTTCATTAAGAGATGAAATTTTGCATATTTACATAAGTAAATAGAAAAAAAATTATAATATTCTTTACAGATTAAATACTATTAATTCTAACTTTATATTCTGTGGTTTTAACAAATACGTTTCGAAAAATTATCTTAACATTATTTGTCTTTACATAAATTATATGAAAATTGGTTTGACAATTTTTTTTTAAAAACATTTTAGGGCATTCCTGTTGCATTTAATTGATATATATATATATATATATATATATATATATATATATATATACATTTTTTAATGTACAACATTATTACACTGAGAAAAAAAAATTACCGCCTTCATCTAGAATGAATAAGTGATCAATTTCTAAATCCCTTAACCAGAAATACAGTTTTCAGAGCTATGTGCATGAGGCAATCCAATAAACTGAATAGACGAAATGATCGAGAATTTTACTCTACACATTTCTAGAGGGTGAAACAATATTCTGAATTTTTCGTATTGTGAGAAATTCTCGCTTTATTTTCTAGAATTGTGTAATAAACTATGATTATAGTTGCTGTAACCCGCCTCTTGTATTCGCATTATTTGCAGAGATTTTTAAATAATTTTGCCCTCCGGAATATAGGCAAATGCTCTAGAATTCTAATAGGGGTTTCTAAAACTCGCTTTTTAAGGGGACTTGTATTTATATGGATTACATGGAACTGTTTTTTTCTAGAGCCACAATTTAGATTCTAGATGTCAGTTACAGAATTTTTTCTCAGTATAAAATAGGATTACGAAATATATTTTTAGATACAATTTGATGAAAATTTTTAACTGGAAATTTTAAAACATTTGGTGACGCAGGACACAAATTTAAATTTATGCTGTAAACTTAAATTAATCCGAAGATAATGACTTACAGCTGAAATTTTATAACACGTAATACACTTCTGCTCAAAAGTTTAGCAAGTTTTACGGATTTTTTTTTTCAATTTAAAACATTTACTTAGATTAAGAACGTAGATTTGAGTGACATGCTCTCCGTAAGAATTATTTTAAGGTGGTTGTAGTCTGTATTCACGTGAGTTTTTGAGAAAACCACGGTAAACTTCGAATAACGAAGCAGACAAGCTCATTCATGGTTCATACACGGGCTCTCACGTTAAAGAGTGCATTGAAATAAATAAACCATGATTGTTCTCGATTGGTCAGACACCACCACAGATGTTAAATCTATTAGGAATATCTGGGCTTCCATTCCGCAAAAAAATTAAGAAAACATGCTCCAAAAAATTTTGCACACTTTAAAGAACCTTTGTACAAATTGATAAATAAAGATTTAAGCCAAAAATTTATCATCCAATTCTCCGAGTTTATGCCTAAAAGAATTTCCTGAACATTCTATAGAAAAAAAAAAGAAGTATCTGTGTGTGTATCTGTGTGTCTGTCTGAGCTCTTCTGCTCACACTACTGATCGCAGAGCTAAAAAACGTGGCAGATGGATACCTCGGACAATGTAGATGTGCACCTCATCGAGATTTTTTTGAATTTCGAATTTGATTTTTTTTAATTACTTTTTTTCTATTTTAAGTATTGACTTATATGTTTATTTTATTTTATTTTCAAAAATTATTCTTTCATTTTAATCATCTGCATATTTTAGCAATGAAAATTATGCTACTTAATTTTTATTTATTAAATTCATTCATCTGAAGGCGAATCATTTTTTTTTTTTTTTTTTTTATTATTATTTATTATATTTATTGAAAATCGAATGGTAATGCAGGAAAAAAAATAAATAAATAAAAATCCGGTATGTCACATACACGACTTTCTCTAACCCTAAAATTTAATAGTATAAATACAGATTGGAGATTAAGGGGTTAGATAACGAGTACTATTATGAAAACGTACGTTAAAAAACTCAAATTAGGCTTCAGAACAGCTTTTTTTGACAAATTATTCTGTATGATGTGGGCTGCCGCCCCCTCAGTCCCCCGTTTCATTATGTTACCTAAGGTAAATCTAAGAAAGTTTGCGCACAATTCGACAGAACGATATAAAAAATAAAAATACTAATTTTTTTCTAAACTATCGGTGCGTAATTTTGAAATGATCCTTTTTCTATGCAATAAATAAAACAAAAGTGTAACGAAACCAAGAGAGCTATTTTGTGCAATCTCTCCTCATAGAGTAGGAGTGATTGCACACATGGATAGGAGAGATAGCGCATAATTATAACAAGAGTTACATTAATAATTATCATAATTGCACTTAAATGATATTGTTGTAAGGTATTTGTAAAAAAATATTTATGTATTGGAAGTGGATATTTTAATTCAATAATTAAAAAATCAGAAAAATAAAAGCAATTTTAAAAGGACTACAAAAATTTAATTAAAAAAACATATCAAAGCAACAAAAACAAACAAACAACAAAAAAAAAGAACAAAACCAGAAAATAACATTAAGGCACTAGATAACATGTTTAACATAAAATTAAGACATTTCCTATTCAGCTAGGCAGGTCTCTTGCTCGCTCATGAAGTCTCTCGTTGTCCACAGTTATTGCACTTGTTGGTGTATATGGTGAAGTTAATGTGCAATCACCTGCCACAAGTGAAACTGTTCCAGACGATTGCAATGTAACTCTGACGTCCCCCCCCCCGAAAAAAAAGGATAACACACCGTATGTACAAAGATATATTACTAGTTCTCACTTTTAAGTCCAAAACCCACACATTGTTTACTACTTATTAAAGTTTCTCTTTTTCCTTAAAATCTTCCGCTCAAAAATGATCAAAACACAAAACTTAAATTTTTCTTGGTTTGAAATTTTCTCGTTTCAACTTTAAAATCTTTTACGTCTATTTTATTGAAATTTAGACGACTGCATGTCTTTAAAAAAAACTTTGAGAAAGCTGATATTTTCGCTTGCATTTAGTTTGATCCTTACAATTCCTCCACAAAACTTGAGCATCATACTTGAGAGTATTGCAAAACTAAATATAGATACACAGTAACATTTAAATACTTTGCGATAAATTTCTCATAGGTTAATATTAGCATTCGAGAGGTAAATCCCACCAGAAGTGTGGCTTTTGTTGATCGTGGCACTTCTGTACAATGTTCAATTTCAGATTATGCGGAAAGTCTCTTTTTAGAAGAGCCGTCTAGAGATGGTTGAACTTGTCCAGTGACTTGTCGAAGTTATTTACTGGTACAGTTCCAGACATTGAACAATCTCATCCTTATTGTCTTGTTAAATAAGATGCGAAATCTCTATTAGTATAGAATTTTAAATTGGCAATCTCTCCTAAATAGCAAAAGCGCAAACTCTCCCATTTTATTAGGAGATATTGAGCAATCTTTTATTAAATAATTATTCGCCTTTAGAAAAACTCGATGGGCTCGTGCCTTTAGTCTAAGTTAGTAGCTGTAGAAAAAATGTTTAAATTAAAAATATTTTGTACTACTACCATTGCATTGAAATTCTTAGGAAGTGTTATGTAAAATCAAGCATTTATTTTTGAAAATGAGACAAAATAACCATGTTTTATCTTAAACTCTTGAAGCAATCAACATGCACATTTAAGTCGGCACTGTTGATGTTGTACAACCACCAAAAATTTCAACTCGCCCACTCAACACTTTCCTCCCTCATCCCCTATATGAACAATCACTCCTATCGCGAGATCTATCCTAATTTTACCTTACATTTATATAGAATTCGAATATGTTATTACATTTAAAAGTTCACTTAAAATTATTCAGACAACTTTCACATGCATTAATGATTGAGACTTATCAATCTTGATCAAACATTCCTAGTAACAGACGTACTAACTTAAAAATACAACATTTGAATCGCCTGAAATTATTTGTTTTTAATTTACTCTAAGAGACACAGACAAAGATCAAACGTTAAAAAACTTGACTTCGGTATTCAAGAAGCCTCAAAACGTATAAACATTCAAATCCAAGCGATGAATATTTAGCTTAAAAGAATACATTATTTACCATATGGCTACTAGGAATTAATTTCAATTCCTGAGCAACTTTCCTGGACATGGTAAAATATTATAGCAAAGTACTTTCACTAACAATAAAAAATAATGTTAATATAGGGTTAAATATTACCAGCCCTGTACATCTTGTGAAAATTATGCACAACTCACAGGGTGGACATAAATATAATCCTATATTAATAACACACTACACAACCTGAAGTACACTTCCATCAATTTTCAAGTATTGTCGCACTATAATCTAGTTATTTTGTGTAGCCCTGTAAACGAAGAGTGAATGATTTCTATAGGATATTCTAGATGGAACGTGTTTTTACGCATATTATATATATATATATATATATATATATATATTCATATTCGTTTCATTTGGTTTAATGTAGTCTATAGATGTTAAACTATATACTTACCTGCAATTCCCACCATAGACGTAATGCATTTGAATACTTTTGGGTGTCCCTGTACACCAACCACTTGCTTCACTTGGCCATTTTTTTTTCATCTCAACGAAAAATTTAATGCAGCTTCCCTATATGATACACATTTAGAATACAAAGTTGTTTAGAATAACCATTTGACCCCAAAACAATTCTTTCTCTATCATATATATGGGTAAGAGAAAGTAATTAAGCAAATTAAATTTTAAATTTAAAACTTATTTATAATATTTAAGTTTATGTATATTTTTTATAGTATAACAACTTTTTGTTTCTATTGTTGTTATTCTTTTATTAATTCCTTTGAATGTGGTTTCTTTCTTTCGTTCTTTTTTTTTCAAACTTGTAGTATTTATCGGAAAAAACATTCATGCCATTTATGTTCATGTATAATTTTTATAGTATAACAACTTTTTCTTTTTCTTACTTTCATTTTTTTTTTTTTATTAATTCCTTTGAAAGATTTTTTCCCCCAGTCTTTAGTGTTTATTGAAAAAAAAAAT
The DNA here is from genome assembly GCA_963930645.1 of Salticus scenicus. NCBI lineage: Eukaryota > Metazoa > Arthropoda > Arachnida > Araneae > Salticidae > Salticus > Salticus scenicus. The sequence continues at coordinate 233,174,223 of OZ005649.1, forward strand.
GATAGCACATAGTGGAAATGACTAATCTGATAAAAAATTAAGTTTAATTAAAGTTGTGGTGTATTTCGTCATTGTATTCCTCATTCAATCTATTGGACTTTTGGTAAGTGACGTCACGTAAATGTACATGTACCTGTAAACTGTATTGTCCAATCAATGTTCTGTTCATTCCTCTTTACTTTTATCTCTGCTAAAACAGATCAGTCATAAATATGTAATCGTTTGTGTAACATATGTATGTCAACTGTAAGTGTCTTAGTCATCCATTAAATTCTATGTGTTTAAAAAGTAGACACCTCGTCATATCATAGTTATGGATTACTTATAAATCTTCTCCTGCCCAAAATATACTATAAGTATAACAACTTTTTCTTTTTCTTTCTTTCATTTTTTTTTTAATTAATTCCTTTGAAAGATTTTTTCCCCCAGTCTTTAGTGTTTATTGAAAAAAAAAAAAAAAAAAAAAAAAAATGATAGCACATAGTAGAAATGACTAATCTGATAAAAAAATAAGTTTAATTAAAATATTTTTGTTTTTAACATGCTTTTATTAAATTGACATGAAGTAACTATTAATGTATGAAGCGGAATCTTGCAATTATATTCTTGACTACGTCTGTTAGTTTGCTTGACCTGAAATTTTGCGCACGACTCCATAGTCGATGACAATACTACATACAAATGTTTCCAGACTCCTATCCCATCACGTGCACGTTCTAGGGGCAAACAAAAAGAGAAGAAAAAATCTATATATATAAAACTTTATCGTATATATCACAGGATTTGGCTGTGTTTGTATAACGATGAGCAGCAACAATTAATCTTTTTTTTTTTTTTTTTTTTTTTCATTAATGATGTAAATATTACGTTGTATCACTCACACTATTTTCTTCTCTTTTCTGCATTATAATACTATAAAGGTAGACATTTTGTGGTTTTTCGTTCACATTTCAATAAAAGCGTGTTCTTTATTTTTTTAAAAGTATAATTTTATTACTTATTTATTTAACTCCTTTTGAAAGAAAATCTACTTTTTATTTTATTTATTATATTGGTCAGAATCATATGGTAGAGTCATATCAACACAGCTAAAAATCTGACCCCCTTGGCTTTTTATGAAATTGAGCTTATTTGTTTGTTCTATAGAGAAATGAAATTATACCGAATAATAAGTTCCTATCTCTTTTTTTACAGGGATGCAAAATGAGTGCAAAATGCAAATTTCCGAAACTCTTCTACTACAAATGTATTTACTTGTCCTAGTTAACTCAGACATAAAAGAATGGTATCATTGAAAAGCTTATAATACAGGCTTTCAAATGATATATACATGTATATATTTTTAAAAATTTTCACTTTAAGGACAAACATTTTTACATTTGACATCCAATATATCTCAAGAAGTACACATTTAATTTTCTTTTAAAAATTATAGGTTATTTTTACATTTCTTATCTATAACTATTGCAAATTTCAACATAGGACGACCATGGGGTGCTGAGTTATAAATTGATATGCAACCGCAAATCAGTATTTTCATACTAACATAACGTAAGTTTTTCCCATATCTTTTATCTAATAACTTTGAGATATATTAACTTAGTGATATAAGATTGGTATCATTAGAAAGCTTATAATATAGGCTTTTAAATGTTATATCACATGTATACATCTTTAATTTTTCATTTTAAGGTCAATCATTTTGACCTTTGACCTTCAATATCTTAAAAAGTACATATTTATTTATTTTTTTAATTATATGTTAATCTTACGCTTATGATATCCAATTACTGTAAGTTTCAACATGTCATGGCCATGGGATACTGAGTTATAAGTTAAAATGCAACTCTATCAATATTTCCATATTAACATAACCTACGTTTTACAAAAAAAATGGCCACCCCATGTTGAAACTTTCAATAATTACATATGTTAAATTTAACAAGAACATAAAATTTTTAAATGAAAATTAAATGTATACTTTTTGTGATATTGAAGTTTAAAGGTCAAAATGTTTTACCTTAAAATGATTTTTTTTTTTTTTTTTTTTAAATATATACATGTAATATATCATTTAAAAGCCTCTAAGCTTTCTAAATGATGCCAATCTTATATCTCTAAGTTAATTATAGGGAACAAAATATGAGAAAAACTTACGTTGTGTTAATATGAGAATGGTGATTTAGGGTTGCGTATTAATTTATAACTCAGCATCCCATGCGCATCCCATGTAGAAATGTCTGATCCTCAGCATCCCATGTAGAAATTAGCAACAGTTATAGATAACAATTGTAAAAAGTACGTTTAAGATATTGGAGGTCAAAGGCCAAAGTGATTGACCTTAAACGAAAAAAATTAAAAATATATACTCGTGATATACCAGCTGAAAGCCTGTATTATAAGCTTTCTAATGATACCAATCATTTATCTCTAAGTTAATTAGGAGAAATAAATACATTTGTAGAAGAAGAATTTCGAAAATTTGTATTTTTTACCCATTTTAGCAGCCCTGTAAATAAAAAAATTAAGAGATAGAGACTAATTATTTGAATGTATTCATTTCTCAATAGGACAAATAAATGATCCCAATTTCATAAAATTCTGAAATGGTCAGGTTAAAAACTTTTTTTTTTTTTTTTTTGTAAAGAGCGGAAGCTATGAAATGCATGCTTCAAAAAGTAAAATATTTAATAGATGCTGAGAAACAGTCATTATTAAAATCGTAGTTCTTAAGTAATAGCATAATGGCAGATCCACCTGTCGCCGATAAATACCCAGATTGAAGTGCCTGGGAAAAAACTTTCTGTTAGCACTGGAAATCTAGACACAATGTATTGCGGGTAGAAAGGAGTTGTCGTAAGCTTTGGGGATCCGAAGCGAGATTTAGAGCGATTTCAATGTTATTATTATTATTTTTTAACCATTTAAGTACAGCGACCAGTGAAGTGGGCGTAGCATTCTAGTCATAACTAAAGAGGATTAAATTAGTTACAAAATACTTTTATTTATTCTATTATAAATATATATATATATTTTTCGAAGTGGTGTTTAATGTAAATTTTATTTACATAAAACGAAAAAAATAATAAAAAAAATATAAAAATATTGTCTAAATACAATATTTCCATCATCGTAGGAAGTCGGGTGGAGGAAACAAAACGATTTGGTCAACAGATTTTGATATACACTAAGCAACAAAAAGAAAAGAAAAAAAAAAGTCGCACTGCGGAAAAAATGATTTATAAAATTTATGTATAACAACTTTAAAATTAAGGGTTGAAACAAATAAAACTGTATTGTTTGTATAATACCAAAGGAATGAAATGATGCCTATGTACATTTTCGATGAAATAATTCGCTTTATTACACTCTACGAAGTACTTTATAAGATTCTGCATAAAACTTTCGTTTTAAACATAATGCAGTAACCATACACTTTCTATTCTATTATGTTTATTATATGAAATAAACAAGTTATATTTTAATATATGAAATAAAACAATTTATTTGTTAGATCTAAGTCTTTTTTTATTAAAAATATGTATTCTGTATTGGGTTAATTCCACCTTTATATGGAATTACTGCTTTAATGCACAATGGCATAGTATTATACAGTGTTCTAATATAAATCTCAGAGATTTCAATGAGCCAAATATCACAAATAATTTATTATTCAAGCTCTGACAGAGTTGTAGACTGCAAATTTCGAATCCTCTCCCCTCTCCCACGCCTTTTTATACACGAAACATTTTCGAGCGGATCGCGATTAGGACTATTTCCATGTCTGGTAAAAAATACCCTGCTATATCTTTTGTGGGATTTAACATAAAGTGAAACAAAGATATGATTACTTACAGAATTATAGGTTCTCATGAGAATTGATAGGAAATTTTGACAATTTGAACTTACCACAGACGCCATGTAGTAAGGTACATTATCATCTTGAAATTGTATTTGCGGAAATGTCCAAGATACATCCAAAATACTCGGTCAGGCACCACTTTTATAAAGACTGCGTTTTATTTCCAGTTTATTTATCCCTCGAACATAAAAATTTGTCCGACTGTTTAATAAGTTATGCACCTCTGTACCATAATGTGAGGTGAATGTGCCACTGTTTTAAAAGTGCGATTTTCATTAAGTCAGTAATATTTTCGTTGTCAGATCTGCTAGTTTTCTTTTGCTCGAAATAAGTTAAACTTCACTCATCAGTGGGATCCAGTTAAGACCAAAAATTAATTAATATATATATATATATATATATATTTTTTTTTTTTTTAGCCATCCGAGGTCTTGCTTTCCTAATTCTCTTCACTAAGAATGGAATTTTTTCAAACTATCTGTTATCTTAATCTGCTTTGTTTAATAGTCTGCACTGTAGGTAAGGAAATTATGCTGCTAAACACTTTTCTGATTCTCTTTTATGTTCTATATGTAATACAAACCGATTTTATAAGCAATGGCTTTTTAACTTACGATCATCTCGCTTGGATGAGCAACATGGCCGCCTAAAGCTAAATTTCCAGTGTAAACGGCCAAAAATTTTTATATCTTACTAAAAAATATTTAAAAAATATTTCGTTAACATTTAATTATTTTGCCATCTCACGTATTAAAATGTTTTTTGATTTTCATTCAAAAATTAATACTTTTTGTGGCATCGTTATCTGCCTTATTCTTACCATTTTTGAAATAATTTCTAAAATTTTAATTTTCCTGACAATTGCTTTTTGTTTTTAACAGTGGACTCAATGCTAAAGTGTATGTGGAAGACAGCATAATGAAATCTGTTCGAAAATTTGCTTTTTAAACAATAAAATTGGAGGTTGTAGAAAGTGAAAATGAAAATATCCAAGTGCGGCTTTTTTTTCGTCGCTTAGTGTATATATATATATATATATATATATATATATATATATATGTGTGTGTGTGTGTGTGTGTGTGTGTGTGTGTGTGTGTGTGTGTGCGTGTGTATATATAAGCATTAAAAAAATGTTTTATAATTATTGAAACTTATTCATTGCTTTAACAAGAATTACTCAATAATAATAATAATAAATAAAAAGATTAAAAATTCAAACAAACATGAAATTTACCTTGCAACTACTCATAAATATGACTGTAGAAATACGATTTTTCAGAATACGAATTCATAAAATCTATTTTAATTAAACTTCAATTTTGATGTTTTCATTACTGATTTTTGTTTTACTGTAATTAAAAATAATCTTAAATTTATTTAATATTGTGTAATCAAATTTAAATTCTACGGCAAAAATGTGTTATAAATTAAATTTGCAAAAATCTCATAGTTTATAAATTTAATTTATCACTTATGCCACTATTTCAAATAGCATTATATATGACACTTAATCTTTTGTATTTGTTGAAAATTACACTTTTTGTAGCAATAGTTTTTAATTTGAAATTTGATGTATACGGTAAGGGTTTTTTTTTTTTTTTTTAATATATATATAATAAATATCTTGCAAAAACTAATAAAATCTTTTCTTTTATGCTTTAATATTTAAAAGAATAAAGGCAAAAAAATTATTGACAGTAAAAAATAAATAAACAACTTGCTCTTGTAAACATAACATTATATTACTAAAAAGAAAAGGCAAAAAAATAAATAAATAACAACAATAATAACATAATGAATAACCAACAAATTGGTTAAATATGTAAAATCATAGCGGAAAATTACCATACCGAATTATGACGAAGATTCGCTGGAATATTCAAATAATATTTTAAATGAAAGTATATTTATACATTAGATAAAATACATTACATACAATCTTAGATAAAATCTTAGATATTATCCGAAATATCGAATCCTTATCTTACTGTATTCCTTCTAAAATTCTGAAATACTTTTAGGATAATTGAAAATTTTAATAACTCTTTATACACGTTGCCATAAAACTGTCGACTATGTTGTGCTTTGCAAAATTTTGTAGTATTCATCCATGAAATAATCATTTTAGGAAGCTATAAATATATCTTTATGTTAATTATCTTAATATGCATCTTTCCAACATTACAGCTTGAAATAGCTTATTATTTCTATGGGTAAACTAAGAATGCATTATATTTCGCCATTCCTTTAAATCAAAGATATAAAGTTTTGTTTTCTAAAAGCTTCATGATAATTAAAACAAAACAAAATTGCAATAATTCCCTATGGATGTAAACATAAAACAATGTATTGTGTATTATATTTCCATTAACCATTAACCCAACAGTTTACCATCCACCCAATAAATCTTATCTTTGGCAATGAAAGTAACTTTGTGTTATTAAAATTATGAACAATTTTCTAACATTGTGGCATAAAATACTTTTTGGTTACTATAAGCATAAAAAGTATACATGTGTAATATGACTACATTGAACTGATTATTATGATTCCATTATTATGATTACATATTATGTTAATTCAATTGTTAAATTTATTTTTATAAAATCACACAAAAAAAAAAAAAAAAAAAAAAAAAAAAAAGTATTAAAAAAGTGCAATATAAGAAACTTCAAAAGGTGTTCATAACGGTTAATTAAAAATTTCTAAGTGAAATACAATTATATTTTTTCAGAAGTTTTGTCAATAAAAAACTTATGTTTCATAGTGTGTGCAAAAAATATAGTTTTCAAACCCGTTGTTTCATGCATCGTAAAATCTCCTTATTTATTTAACACTTGGCATATACACTGTAAATAAAACAAATAAATAAATAAATATAAATAAATAAATAAATAAATAATAAATAATAATAAATAAATGAACGTGCTAGAATGCGATTTAAGTTATAAATAAATTTTTGTTATCAAAACTGGGATTGAACCTGGAATATTTTTTTTTTTTTTTTGCTGTACCAACATTTCTAAGCAATTAACTAGTCTAGCAATGAGGCTGAAAAATGCCTGACCATATTCGAGAAAATATACGGTACTATTCCATTTTGTATTATTTTGAGTTATAATGACGGGAATAAACACCAGGAAATCTCTTAATAGTGGATAGAGTTAGGATATTGAACCGAAAATCTTAAGTTTCATTCCTGTACTAAAAACTTTATTATCTTAATAAAACTAAACTCATTCTATCTGAGTGTGTAGGCGAGTATGTCTTACATATCTTTCTAAAGCACAAAACCGGTTTGAACCCAAAACGATAAAGTCATTGCTTAGGACCAGGGTTTTTGCATGAGGGTATTTGACAATTGTAGCACATGCGTAGTGTAAGAAGACGAGGAAAAATCTTCTCAAAAATCATAGTTTTGATTTTTATAGTTATAATGAAGCTAGAAAATTCAAAGTTGATATGTGAACTATTTTTATTGTATGCATTCTCCTAAATAGAGGTTTTTAATTTAAAATCAAAAACCAGTTAACAATTATTATTATTATTATTATTATTATTATTATTATTATTTTAAATACGCTTTCATTAAAATTCCATACACGTGATTTAAATACGATAATGAGAATAAGTGAAATTGATGTAATGTCTTAATATTGTTAAAATCAAATTAGTTTTTTTAAATCAGATTAGTTAAAATCAAACAAATTCGAATAATGTCAATTTCAGAAAATGTCCCAAATGAAGTAATATCATCTTTTAAAATGACATCATTTCTTACAAGTTATTGAATAGGAAACTCACATTTTCCCAGACAAACTACTACGCCTTACTGTATTAGCATTGGGCTTTCATTTACTAGCGATAGATTAAGTAGTTATAAATAATAATCTTAACTCCAAATTATAGCACAATATTACGAGACTTTTATACGTTACGTATAAATATTTTATTCGCCTGTTTAACAAAATTAAGCTCCTTTCTTAGAACAAATTTTTTTTTGTTTTAAAAATGTTGACTTTCCAGGGTTATGTATTACAAATAACTTATTTCAGAAATAATTCGTTTGTAGTAAATGACAACTGGCACATTAATAAATATAATAATAATAATAATAATAATATATATATATATATATATATATATATATATACATATATAGACATTTTATTATATAAATGATTTTAAGTATAGTGATTAGCGAAACGGTTATCTATACTATTATATAAAGAGCAAAACTTGGTTTGTTTGTGGAGGGTAATCTCTGAAACTACTGAACCGATTTAAAAACTTCTTTCACTGATCAAACGCTACAATAACCCCTGAGTGCTATAGGCTATATTTAATTTTGATAAAATACATTTTAGTTCAAAATTTGAGCATTTTAATTAAAATTACCATAAAAGCTATAATAGAAATGGAAATAATAAAATATTAAAAAAAAAAAAAAAAAACAGCTGCCAACATAAAACAAACTTTTACATGTTCCTTTTGTTTTTAAAATATCGTGACATGAAAAAAAAAGAAATATATTTTCCTGTGAATTAAATTGAAATTCATATAAAGCGTTATGAAATGTTAAACTTACACGTTAATCTGACGTCATTATAGCTTTAAAAGTATTTATTTTTCTAATAATATAATTTAATATGATATGATATAATATAATGATCTAAGCATTAATGTTTAAACTGATGTGTGTAAACGAAATTGGAATTTAAAAATAAATAAATAAAATAAAATAAAATTAGAAATTCTAACTTCAAAACTTTTATTAAATTATTTATTTTAATTTATAATTGTTGCGAAAAAAATTACGAGTTAGTTTATTTTTCGACGTATAATAAAATATATTTTCACGCGAATAATAATATAAAAAGTGATTTAAAAAATTATCATCTGCATTTCATTATGCATTTTTTAAAAGAATAATTGAGAAGTTTAAATTCATTATGCCACTATTTTTAGCAACTAACAGTTATGACAAGTAGCTGAATATACATAGCGCATACACCATTACTGAAATGCAAATAGCATTTAACTATTTCAGTTACATTATGTTGATTAGAAACCTATTTAATCTATCTATGCTCTATTCTAATATATAAAGAGGAAAGGTTTATATGTATCTGTAGAGAACGGTCGCTAGAACTAAAAAGCCAATTTCACTCTCTTTCTTTCCTTTTTTTTTTTCACTAATCAAAAGTTACACTGTCTTTAAGTGCTAGAGGCTATAATAAATTTTGGTAAAATTAAATTTTTAATTCAAATTTTCAATATTTTAATTAAAAATAAAGCATAGATTTGATATCGGTCGTCCTTGGCGATCGAAAACGTAATACGAAAATCTGTATATTTTCGTATTAAATACGAGATCTATGGTTTTTTTTTTTTTTTTTTTTTCAATTACGCTACTACCGTAGGTAGTGGAAGTATTGTATTTGGTCCAAAAATTCGATCACCGGATTCACCTGATTTACACGTTTTAAGACCTCCTGAGTCCAAAAAAGTAGTTTTTGGCAATTGGTCAGTGTGTGTGAATGTGTGTACGTATGTGTGGAATCTTCTGGCTGTCATATCTCTGAAACTAATAAAGATAGAACTACGAAGCTTCACAATTGATTCCAATCTGGTGTACAGATAAATATTCCAAATTTTAGGGAAAATTGAAAAACCAGAATTGGATTATCGAAAACCAGAAATGGGACCGTAAGGCCGTATCTCAAAAACAGCTCTAACGATTTTCTTCAAAGCTGCTATATAAACAATCTATTGGATGTCCTTTTGAATGATATAGTTGGTTAGTTCAGGAAATTTGATAGGCGTCCTCTATAAACTGCTCAATTTCTGATCTCGCAAGTGCGTTCCTTTAAAAACGTCTCTACGGATTTTTTTTCAAACTCACCATGTTGACTTCCAATTAAACATCCTTTTGTATGTAATTATTGTTTTTAGGTCAATAACTGAGTATGCTAAGCTTAGGAAAAAGTTGGTATCTCAAAAACCGCTCTAACGTTTTCTTGAAAATCGTTTCATTAATCCAATTTACATAAACTTTCTCAATTATTACGTGCTTATTACAGGAATATTAACAGTCATCCTGATTAGGTAGGTCAGTTTGAGATCTCGAAAATTCGTGTTTAAAAAATAACTATCTATTTCCCCCCCCTTATTTTTTAACTCGCTATGTAAACTCTATTGTATGTGTCTTTATACGTGTATCAAGTTTCTCTTACTGGAAAATCTCAAAAAATGCATATAATATCTCAAAAAAAAAAAAAAAAAAAAAAAAAAAAAAAATGTGTATAATACGTGTAATAGTGGTTAATGGAAGTCGTGTGGTTGTTTCACAGCAGATTCTGTAATAGTATATATTGTACGAATATTGTTTCATATTATTGATTCCTCCCTTAATATACATTATTGAAATAACCATCAATTATGGAAAAAAATTAAATATATTTGCGAGATGAACAAATAAATAATAATTAAAGCTATTATGGCGTCAATTTTATCAAAAACATTTTCATGTCATAGGTTTATTTTTAAATATTTTTTATTCATGAGTAAAGAAATGTTTCTTTTGATGAAATAAATAAATAACATTGAGTAAAAATTGCCAGCATTTAACAACTAATAAAAAAAAATTAAAACTATATTTTGACTTTTCAGTTAATAATATTGCCTGGCTATAACATATATAACTTGATATATTTCTTGATTTTTTACATTTCAATCCATCTTTAACTAAAATTTGTTCATCCGTGTGAAGCCGGACGGGCCAGCTAGTATATATATCTAAAGCTAAATGTTTGTTTCATCGGATTTTTAGTTCGCTATGCAAATCTACAGCGTTCAACAGACGGCTACGAAAATTGCCATACTTAGAAATTCGGGAAATGTTTCGTGCATTTCCTTTCCATTTTACACCTTTATTCATTTATTTCAAAATTCTATAAACACTACTTCAACATGGACAACTCCGGGTAGACTTGCTAGTATATATATAATTAAATATAAGTGTAATCTTGTTTAAAAATAAGTGAGTTTACAAATATTTATGTTAATTATCGGAGCCACAGAGAGAAATCGAGCCTTTCTCTAAACTTTAACATACTTAAATACTTATGACTAGTAAGCTAACTTTACGTTTCTTTAGAGAAATCTCTATAATGACGGAATGGTTCGCGCGTTGTCCTTCATTTTACAAGTATCCCTTTCGAATTCCGGTCAAATGCATAAAGATCGTTGTGGTTTGAAAGCTAATTTAAACCAAAAGTCTAATGAGCTTTACTACGCAAGAAATAACCGTAGAGGAGAATAACCTTCCGAACCCAAAAATCTAGAAATTAAAATCTAGAATTTTCGTAAAAGTTTTGCAGTTTTATTGTACATTTCATTGTATTAGATTTGTATGACTGAAATAAAAAACATTATACATCTCCAAAGTATGGTTATGTGTATTTGGAAAATTGTAAAAAGATTCTTATAGTGTAGGTTTACCATCTATATGAAGGTAATTTAATTTTTGTTTCATATACTGAAATATAAAAAAAAATAATGAATATATTACTTGATATCAGAATATATTACTTGAAAAGCATAATAATAATAATATATTTTCTTCGGAAAATAAGAAATCTTTAAAAATGTTTTTTATTTTTTTATTTTTTTTTCAATTTTTAATTTAAATTTGTTTACATTTCTCAAACAAAGGAAATTTCTGGCCAAATTAATATCATGTTTTAGAAGAAAACATAGGGTTGACTAAGCAAATCAAAACATTTTTTATTGAATGAAAAAAAAAAAAGACATTTTAACTTGATTTCAGTTAACGAAAGAAGGAGAAGAAAAAAAAAATTATAACAACAATAATCCTCTTAGCATCTAGTTTTCAAAAATTTAATCATCATCTAATGCAAAATTCAAAATAAATTTTGAAACATAATCTTTAGCAAAGCATCGAAACTATCTCTTAAATAAAATGTTCTAGTTGCTCATCTATTATTTTCATGGTTCAGTACCTTTTTTTTATTGATCAATATATTTCGTAATCTGAGTTTAGTAATAGAAAGAAAGATTTTTAAGGAAATATATATATATATATATATATATATATATATATATCACACGTGATAATATGAAAATGGGTATATATATATATGGCCGAAAATTTTCAGTTGTAATTAAATTGAGTATTTATGAATTTCTACTAAAAAAAAATTTTTTTTTTCTAGCAGACTCTTTATTATTTTCTTTCTTTTTTAGAAAATAAAAACCGACTTCATATTTCAGTAAAACTTAAACAGTGTAAAACAAAAACTGTGCATTCAAATATTTTTTATATGATTTTGCTTTATAAGAAAGCAGTTAATATTTATTAATATTTTAGACAAACTTATTACTGTTTGTTGGACAACACATCTTCAGTTATGACTTCTGACAAGTGAAGAAAACAAAATGCTATCTTTAATTAATTAATTAATGCTAAAAATTTAAATATTCTGTACATAAAAATAAATTTCAATGTCACCTATAATTGAAAAAAAAAATCGTTTATAAATTTATATACTGTTATACTATTCTTCCCGTTTCAACTTCAAATAGAAGGTAAATAGATGTTTTCTCGGCAACTAAAATAAATCCAAAAATTTTAATTCTACTGCACAACATTTTTTTTTTTTTTTTTCAGTTAGCGTTGTGCATTAGGTATTTATAAGTATAGGTTATTGTTTTATTGTTTTTAAATTAGAAATAAATTCGAATAAAAGATAAATACATTTACCTAAAAAGTTTTTATTGTGATTATTATTGTTTTTTTTTTTTTTTTTTAGATGACACAAAAACTTCTATTCTCACTGACACAAGATGAACTACCGTTCATATTTGAACCCCAGTGAAGATGCTTGATTTGCTTTTGAAAGGTTGCAGCTCCTGCAAGAATGTTGACACTTTGATAAAGAAGCATTTAATATATATATATATATATATATATATATATATATAGTAATTCCGATATTTGTGGAAAAATGAAATTATATAAAATAATATATATATATATATATATATATATATATATATATATATATATATATATATACATATGTATAATATTTTGATGGCTAATGTAATTTTTAATGAAATATGTTATATTCTTAAAAGAAACTTAAGTATATTATTTTTATTATTTTTTAACTTGGTCATTTATATCGGTCAGAAAAATATTATTTTAATCATTATATTTAAAAAAAAATGAAAATTATTAATAATACAGATTTAGTGAGGTATTAAAGTGAATTATGATATTTTTAGAAAATAAAATCTAAAAGTTAAATGTTGATAACTTTTCGATATTGTGATTTAGAGAATTTCCTTTAGTTCATACAGAAGAATATAGAGAAATATAGAAAAAAGAACAAATTTAGATTTGTTAGTTGATTTAATTTGAACGTATGTGTGTCAAAAACTTTTAATGTTCAAATAAAATATTTTTTAATAATCACAACATGAGCTTTCATAAACTAATTTTGATATTACATAATGATAATAATAATAATAGTAATAATAATAATAATAATAATAATAATAGTAATAATAATAATAGTAATAGTAATAATATTATTTTTATGACAAATGTAGATTTTTTTTTCCTTTGAGAAATAGCTGATGATAGTAAAGTAAAATAACTAAATAACTGAATAACTGAATATTGTATATTTCAGCATTTTTAACGGCAGAGAAATAATGTTTTTTATATAATTGTAGAAATCATTACAATGGGCTCTAAAATTGATCTAAAACTGAATTTTTTAAATTAAAAATTATTAATATATATATAGTGAATGATAACAGAAAAAAAAATATATATATATGTATATAAATCTTTCTATATATAGAGAGAGAGAGACAGAGAGAATATTTTTATAAAATATAAACAAAAGAAATGGCAGTTTAAAAATGTGAAATAAAATAGGAAAGAAATGGAAAAGTGACTTTTAAAATAACTTTCCAAAATATTTCGAATTGTTTAAAAAGTTTGAATCATTTTCTGTTATATTTCTTCGAAAACTTTGAAGAAGAGAAATGGATTTGTAAACTCTATTTATATGTATTTCTAAATAGTTTGAATTTTGTAAAAAATGATAAACAATAAGCTAAAGCTAGGAAAGTTTGCACACACTAAGATAAAATAGCTGATAATAAATATATAAATAAATATTTTTTCTTTGTAATCCATGAATTATTTTTATTATTATTATTTTTTAATGAATTCCTTTATTATTTTTTGTTATGTTTTATTTTTTACATCAGCTGTAATGAAACTTAAAAGCTAATTTACACCATCTGTTTTCACATGATACTTATGTTTGCGCACATAGGTTAGATCAATTGTTATAATTATTAATAATAATTACAATAAAATTGTTAACGACAGTATTTGCGCTTTAATGACATTAACGCAGTTTTTGTAAATAGATGTTATTGGATTAAGGGTGAATGTTTCAATGTATTTTTTTTTTTTTTATCAGATAACACTGATAATAATGGTTTATACACACACTGGGAATGAATTCGAATCCTTTAAATTAAGATTTTATTGGACCTTCTTTTGCCCGTTGGATCTCCTTTTGCATGAATAACAGCCAATATTCGTGTGGTCAGCGATTCTACAAGCTTCTGGGGTGCATTTATGTCCAGAGTTTACCATACATCGGCTAGGCAGACTTTAAGATCCTGTAAATTGAATGGAAGAGGAGATTTCTGACGGATACTCCTTTCCAACATGTCCCAAACATTTTCTATTGGATTAAGATCCGGGGTTTGCGGAATCTAGGGAAAGTGTTAGAAGTCAGATTGATATTCACTGAACTAGTCTCGAATGACTCTGCTACGATTTATCGTTGCATTATCGAGCACAAAGTATCCGATAACTTCGGAATAAAAATAGAACAGGATACATTTAATCTATCTATATGTTCAGGTGCTGCGTGGCTTTTTGATTATCCTCAAGTAACATCAGGGGACCACTTCTATACAAGCAGAATGTTCCCTAAAGTTTTGTAACAGGTTTTGCATACCTTCGCCGACAGAGAGCATTTGCATAAACTCTTACAGGATTCTAATTCATTGGACAGTGTGTGTATATGCATTTATTACTTAAGAATCATATGCAATGAAAAAATGAATGAATGATTAAATATTTTATTTATGTAAAAATATGAATTACAGAGTTAGGTATATCTGTATATTTTAACGTGACTTAAACTTTTTTTTTTTTCTTTTTAATGATAATGTTTGTATTTATAAGTAGGTTTTATGGGAAAGGACAGCCCATTCGAAATATAAAATAATCGAATACACACACACACACACATATATATATATATATACATACATATATATCGAAAGTAGAATGGAAAAAATTGTATGTTCGAAATCGAAGAAACATCACATGGTAGTTTCCAAACTAGTAAAGAAATCTACCAAGAAATGATGTTTTAAGCTGTAACCTCAGACGAATCTCATCAATCCCTGAAGCGTAAAAAGAGTTCAGTATAGCAAAGAAAAGGTTAAATCATGTATTCCGTTCAACAGTTATTTATTTCAGGAAACCTTTACAGACTATAGCGCAATTTATTGAAATGTATGTTAGTAATTCTAAACTTCTGAATAAAGGTTTTACACTTTAAAAAATACACCATTTCATCTAATACTTTTATCGATACTTGTTTTCCAGTTATGATATTTATTTAATTATGAAATTGGGTGTTCTGTTTCCGAAGATCCATTTGTATGTTAGTGTATGTGTAAATATATCTGTGAAAAAACCCAATAGTGTCTACAACTTGTTTGTAATTATTTTTATAATTCATATAGGAATTTCACAACGCACCGTTTCACTCATAAGTCTAGTAATTAAACTTCTTTAAGAATATACAATATATATTTTTCAATTTATAGAATGGAATTATTTAGAATAAAAAACATTAAATTTGTTTACATTAATATAAATAGATCAAAAGCCACAAATGATGCTTTTTTAAGATTTAATATATATGGGGGTAAGCGTACTTTGAATATTTATTTCATATGTTTGAGACCTACATTTACAATGACTTTTGCCTCGATGGAACAATATTCCATAGTTTCACAATTTCTTATGTATATTTCACACATAAAGGACAAAAATCCATGCCTGAAGCAATAACAAACCGGGGACGTGAAGTTCTGGAACTCCACACCCTACCGACTGCGCCACCACGTCCACAAAAGTGCACTCACAACTAATAAAATAAATAAATAAAAATAAAAAGATGCGCTGGCGCTTTGTTTGCTGCAATTGTTCCTACCTTGTTCGCCGGACGAATTTTCGTGATGTTATTTCAAACGTGAACATTTTTTTTTTTTTACTTTTTATCGTATTTATTTCTTTTTCTATTTATTTATTTATTTATTTATTTATTTTGCTATTTTTTTAAATTAATTATCCGATGCAATTCTTATTTTTTTCCCTTAAAATAATAATAATAATAATAATAATAATAATAATATATATATATATATATTTTTACATTTATTTTCGTAACATAAAATATTTCTGTTTGGATGAACGAGAAAATGTAGCATTAACAAATTTATGATTATCATGTGTCCTATTAAATCACATTAACCAAATGGGATTAATTAGTTTGAAATCAAACAATTTTAGAGTTATTAAACGTGCAAAGTTATTAAACTATTTAAAATTAAATTATTACATTTTTTTTTCAGTATTTTTCAGTAGATTGACCTCATTGAAAATTCTGCGATCACCATTAAGTATTCTTTTACCGTTATGCACACACACACACACACACAAAATACAAAAAAAAAAAAAGTCCTTTTTACAATCATACTAACATGATGAAAAGTACATAAACGTCCTACATTATAGTTACTTCTTCTTCCTCTTTTTTTTTTTTTTTTTTTTTTTTTTTTAATTAGTGAATGGCTAAAAATTGTTTAAATATCCGGTAAGCTACTGAATAGCCAGAAACCCTGATAAAATCTCCCTGGGTAATTCATATGTTTTTTTTTTTTTTTAAATATATATAATTTAGTAATATAAAAATCTTGTGTTATATATATATATATGAAAGCTAAGCATTAGTTTTCACAGAAAGTTATCTGCATATATTTACTATGGGCAAAAATATTATTATTATTATTATTTTAATAATACTTCTTAAAATAAAACAATTTAATAATTGTGTTAATAATTTACATGCTAAAGAAGTTTACGCGTTTGTGTTTTATTTAGTTTAATCTTTTAAATAATTCCTTAATTTTCTTAAGATTATTAGTATACTCTACAAATAAATTTGAAGTTTAGAAAGTATTTCTTTTTGCTTTTCTGCTTCATAAAGATATGTCTTTAAAAAGACAGAAAGAATTTACCACAGTTGTTTTTACTAACAAAGAAACATTAAAAGGGCGTCGTCTTCAAAAAATATTGAAAAAATATATGTGATTCTACTCTTCATAAAACACCAGGAAGTAAAAAAAAATATCGGCTGAAATGAATTACAGCGACCACAAAAAATTATCAAAATTAAGCATGTTTGGCGATTTAGCGCTGTTATGCGTTCAGTTCGCTAGCACCGAGATTGCCATGTACGAACCGAACCATGTTTTGTTTCTCCACCAATTACTCAAAATCAATCGCCTAACAATGTGGAATCGCCAAATATGCTTAATTTTGATAATTTTTTGTGGTCTCTGTAATTCATTTCAGCCGATAATTTTTTTCATTTTCTGGTGTTTTAGGAAAAGTAGAATCACATATATATATTTTTTTTTCAATATTTTTTGAAGACGACACCTTTTGAATGTTTCCTTGTAAGTACTATCTAAAAATATTCTATTAAAACATTTCAAATAAAAACTAAAATAATAATAATAATAATAGTTTTAATTACGCACAGCAAAGGCCATATTATTATTATTTTTTTTTTTTAACTGTTAAATTTTGTTTCAACAATAAACCAAATCTTGTATATTTTGACAATACAGGGTGTTTATAAAGTCCCGGACCCATTTTTATGTTTAATAACTCATAAAATAATAAAGATAGATTAAAATTAATAACATAAATGGTTAGATAGACTCAAAAAGTTTCATGACCCTTGACAATGAACTTCCGCGTGTGCCCCCTTCGTCGCTGATGAGACCGTCTTTTCTGTAAAAAAGAAAGGCCCAATGGCTCGGTCGTGCATTAGTCCACACCACACATTAACGTTTGGGGAATCCCTTTGTGCCTCACGGTATTCATGGGCGTTTTCAGATCCCCATATGCGCACATTATGGCGATTAACAATGCCAGAAACATGAAAGGATGCTTCGTCGGAGAACATTATGCGCTTCAGAAAATCAGCATCATCTTCTATCCTTCTTATCATATCTGTTGCAAAGGCCATCCTCCTAGGCCTATCGTCCGGTTCCAAAACTTGAACAATTTGAACTTTGTATGCATGTAGTCTTAATTTTTTCTTAATAACCTTGTACACCTTCGAAATTGGCTTATCCAATTCTCTTGCCCCTGATCTCACAGATCTTCTAGGATTGTGTAAAAATGTCTCTCTGACACGGTCAACATCAAAATCACTTGTGCAGGGACGTCCGGCATGTATCTTATCTGCGATACTTCCAGTTTCTAGAAAATTATTTTTCCACCGCAAGATGCTGGTTTTGGATGGAGGATCTTTTTGGTAAATTATTCTGGAATTTCTCTGTGCTTGCACTATCGACTTCGTTTCTATGTACCACCATAAAATCTGTGCTTTCTCTTGTGGTGTATGCATTCTCCTTAATATCCGCTCGAATAAAACATCACATACAAAAGTACTACATAGAACAAACACATCAAAAGTAAACATAACATTGCAATAAATGCCAAAAACAAAAGAGAGAAAAATGCAATTAATAAGCAGTCGATATTTAGAAAAGTACAGATATTTAGACTGAAAAATGAAATTATCTGAAATTAACCATACGCGCAGACGATATTTACAAAAATAAAGATATTTAAACCTGAAAAGAAAATATATGAGTTATTCCATCAATAAATGCCATAAGTTTGTTTATATCTTCATTATTTTATGAGTTATTAAACATCAAAATGGGTACGGGACTTTATAAACACCCTGTATGTAGAACTTTTAATCTTTACATACAGTAAAAGAAGATAACTCTTTGTTTTGTGTGTTCGTCGCTTTGCAGCACAACGGTTGACTGCAGAGCTGCTAAATTTGATATTAAAATACGTTTTGACCTATAATGGTATGTGTCGAAATCTGGTTTTAGAATCGGATTGATTCCGATTTGTTTTAATTAATTAAATGTAATATACAAACAAAATACATCAAAATTAGTTTTAAAGCACATTACGCTGAGGCTAAAAAAGTCTACTAGTTATTATTTTTTCAATATAAAATGAAATTTATTTATTTACTCGTGAACACGATTATAAAATTAATATATTGATATATTGATTTTATAAAATTTTAGCAGTTATTACAATGGGCTCTAAATTTGCTCTGAGGTTGTTATTTTAAGATTTAAAATTATTGAAATATACAGTGGATGATCATATGAAAAATAAAATAAAAATAAATAATATATATTAATATATATATATATATATATATATATATATAATACAAAGAAAATACAAACTACAAACTATATAATAAAGTATTTTGTTTTATAAAATACAAACAAAAGAAATAACAGTTTTAAAATGTGAAATAAAATAGGAAATAAGCAGAAAGTGACTTTCAAAATATTTCGAATTGTTTAAAAAGAATGAATGAATTTCTGTTATTTTTCTTCAAAAGCTTTGAAGAAGAGAAATGAATTTGTAAACTCTATTTATTTCTAATTCAAAACAAATTTTGAGTGAAATTAGTTCAAATTTTGAAAGTTTTTTGAGTTTCACACACTAAAATGAAATAGTAAAAATTAATATTATTTTTGTTTTCTAAACTATCCATGAATTATTTGTATTTTATTTATTGTTTATAAATTCCCATTATAGTTTTGTATTATGTTTTAGTATAATATAACAGCTGTAATGTAACTAAATGGCTAATTTGCGTCGACTGTTTTTGCATGGTTGTTGTGTTTGCACAAATAGATAGTTATCGTTATTAATAATAATTGCAATGATATTGTTAGTAACAATATTTGCATTTTAATGATATTAATGAAATTTTTGTAAACAAATATTATTTAATTAAGGGTGAATATATCAATCTATTGTTTAAAGAATCAGATAACACTGGTGAAATAATGGTTAATGTATGCATTTATTACTTTAGAAACATATGCAATGAAAAACTGAATAGATAAATAAATATTATATTTTTGTAAAAATCTGAATTACAGAATTAGGTATATCTGTATGTTTTAACGTGTCTTGAACTCTTTTCTCTCTCTCTCTCTCTCTCTCTCTCTTTTTAAACAATAATGCATGCATTTATGAGTAGGTTGTATAAGAAAGGACAGCCCATTTGAAATATGAAATAATCGAAAAAAACTTATATATCGAGAGTATAATAAAAAAAAAGAAGTATACGTTTATTTTAAAAATTATAGAAATTTCACAGATAGTTTCCAAATTAGGAAAGAAATTTACCAACAAATGACACTTTATACTGTTACCTCAAAAAATAATCCTCTTATAGAGTATCTTAAAGATCAGATCAATCTATTCAACCCCTAAAGCATTAAAAAAAAAATACAGTCTAGCAATGAAAGATTTAAATCATGTATTCCATTCAACAGTTATTTATTTCGAGAAATCTGTGCATAATATAGCGAAATTTATGGAAATGTTTTTTAGTAATTCAAAGCTTCTGAATAAAGGTTTTACGCTTTTAAGAAATACACCGTTTCATCTATTCTTTTACCAATATTTGTTTTTCAGTTCCGATATCTGTTTGATTATGAAATTGGGTGTTCTTTTCCCGAAACCACATTTCTATGTTAGTGTATGTGTATATATATCTGTGAAAAAACAAAAACACAAGAGCATCTTCACATTGTTTTTGATTAATTTTACAATTCATAGTTTCACCGTTTCACTCATAAGTCTAGTAATTAGATTTTATGTAGGAGTATGCAATATATATTTTTCAACTTATAGAATGAATTTTTTTAGAACAACATTAAATATATTTACATTATTATAAACAGAACAAAAGTCATTCATACTACTTTAAGATTTAATGTACGGAGAGAAAAGCGTACTTTACATATTTATTTTCTATCTTTAAGACTATAGTCTTGATTGAGCTATATCACATAGTTTCACAATAGCAATTAACGATTTTAATATATATTTTACACATAAAGGCCACCACAAACATCCATGCCTGAACCAGGATCAAACTCGAGTGTCAAGTTCTAGAGGTCAGTTCCTTACCTACTGTGCCACCACGTCCACAAAAGTGAACTAACAACTCGTAGAAACAAATCAATAAATAAAAAGGTGCGCTGGCGTTTGTTTGCAGCAATTGTTCCTACCTTGTTTGGCTGACGAAATTCGTAAACTTATTTCAACCCCAAACATTATTTTTCCTTTTATCGCATTTTTTCTTTTTCTTTTCTTTTCTTTTTCTTTTCTGCTTTCTGAAATTAAACATCCGATGCAATTCGTATTTTTTTTTTTTTTTTTAATAAAATATATCCGTTTGGACGAAGGCGAAATTGAGAAAATGTAACATTAAAAAATTTATGCTTGCCATTGTAATATTAATATATACATTATCCAAAGTGCATTAATTAATTATAAATTAAATTAAACTATTATACGTTCTTTTCAGAATTTAGTAGTAGAGTGACCTCCTACTACATTTTCTCTCTTTGAAAATTCCTGATCAACATTAAATGTTCTTTTACTGGTGTGCGTAAAATAACCACAAAATATCCTTTCTATAACTATGCTATCACGAGGAAAAGTGCATAAAGGTCCTGCATTAAATTTAACTATTTTTTTATTTAGTGAATTATTACCTTGTTAAATTCTTTTAAATACCCGGTAAACTACTGAATTATCAGAAAACAAGATAAAATGGCTCTGTTTTTTTTTTTTTTTTTTTTTTTTTAATGTTAAGATTTAGTAATAAAAAATTTTTGTGCTATGCATTCATATATTCTCTCTCTCTCTCTCTCTCTCTCTCTCTCTATATATATATATATATATATATATATATATATATATGTCATCGATTAGCTCTAGCAGAAAGTTATGTGCATACCTTTATAATGGTCATAAATATTTTTATATATCATACTTTTTAAAACAAAACAATTTAACATTGTGTTAATCAACGGTAAAAAGTTCCACTAATAATTATTTTATCATAGAAAATTATTTTTGTTAGTATTTGTTTATCCATAATAATCTCTTTATAAGGCGTACATACTTTCTCTTTAAAAAACCTTTTTTTTTTTTTTTTTTTTTAGTTTGTTTAAAAATAATTTTACAGGTTAAAGTAGTTTACGCGCTTAAGTTTTACTTGATTTAATCTTTTAAATAATCCCTTAATCTACTTAAGCTTATTAGTACGCTACAAATAAATTTAAAGTTCAGAATGTGTTTTTCTTTGCTTTGCTGCTTCATGAAGATTCGTCTTTATGAAAACAGAAATAATTTACCACAGTTGTTTTTACTAAGTATTGTCTAAAAACATTTTGTTAAAACATATTCAAAAAACAACTAAAATAATAACAATAAATTTTATTATGCACAGCAAGGGTCATATTATCAACATTTATTTTCAACTGTTAAATTTTGTTTCAATAATAAACCAAATCATGTTTATTGTAACATTAAGTAAAACTATTAATTTCTACACATAGTAAAATAAGATGTCTCTTTCTTTGTGTGTGTTCGTCGCTTTGCAGCACAACGGCCGACTGCAGAGCTGCTAAATTTGATATTAAAATACGTTTTGATCTAAAATGGTATGTGTCGAAATCTGGTTTTAGAATCGGATTGGTTCCGATTTGTTTTAATTAATTAAATGTAATATAAAAACAAAATACATCAAAATTAGTTTTAAGGCACATTAAAGCTGAATTTGACATAAAAATACGTTTTGAGCTATAATGGTATATGCCGAAATCTGATTTTAGAATTGGCTGTATTACAATTTGCTTTATCTAATTAAATACAGGATGATTATAATTATAGTTATGATTTAAAAACGCTATAATTTTAAAACTAAAGGTAAAAAAGGTTTGATATTTCACCCGAACAATAGTGAAGCGATGAAATTTTGCTTGGCAAAGGAAAAAATAATCAGTTCTAAAATGTATCGTTAATCATCCATAAGGTGTGTGAACAGCGATTGGATGACATGTACGGGTAGAGCACTTTCATG